>APFE031501037.1:0-32970 GCA_000404065.3 Pinus taeda
TTTAAATTTTTTATATTAAAATACCATAGATACCCACAACCATAATGCTCATACCATGGATACTCACAGTGCATTATAATTAAAATAAAATAAAATAACAAATAAAGTTCACTTCTCCATTTTGTAAATGATAGATTTTTAGAGGCATAATGATTTTTTTTTTTGCTAATATTTTTATTATTATTCTTTTAAATGATGGAAATAATTTTTTTTCTCTATATAAATTAGGAGATTTTAGTTTTTTTTTCTCTAAGTAAATTTTAAGATTTAATATTAAAATTCAAAATTTTTAAAAATAAAGTGAGAAATTATTATAATAGTATATTTAGTCTAGAAAGTTAGCTCAATTGGTCCACATCTCATTGCTAAAACACTTAGAAACCATTATAATAATATATATTTAAACATCACGGTTAACTTAATTGGTCTAAGTCCCATTGTTAAAGCACCTTGTCCTTGTCATTGGAGGTCACGAGATTGGTCTACTTCTCATTGTTAAAGCACTTAGAAATCATTATAATAATATATATTTAACTGTGATGGTTAGCTTAATTGGTCCAAGTCCCATTGCTAAAGCACCTTGTCCTTGTTATTAGGGGTCATTTCTCCTCAATGCCCTCAGGGTTAGGCCTCTCTCATCCACCCTAAAAACATAATTGACAAATATATTATTATTATTTATAATTATCCCTTTAATTTCTAAAGGGTAAAAGAACTAAATTCATAGATATCATCGCTAACTTGTAAAGATGGATTTTACTCTGGATCTACCAAGTGTCAAGATGGATCAAATATCCTGATATGTAACCTCGCATAGAGTGAAAAAAGATTTGATTCCTTGCTTTAAATAGGCCTTCCAAGTGCCAAGATGGATCAAATATCCTGATATTCAACCTCGCATAGAGTGAAAAAAGATTTGATTCCTTGCTTTAAATAGGACTACCAAATGTCAAGATGGATCAAATATCCTGATATTCAACCTCCATAGAGTGAAAAAAGATTTGATTCCTTGCTTTAAATAGGACTACCAAATGTCAAGATGGATCAAATATCCTGATATGCAACCTCCAAAAGAGTGAAAAAAGATTTGATTCCTTGCTTTAAATAGGCTACAATCCACGTAAAATACTATGGGTTAATACCATTGGTTCTCAATACCATGGGTCAATACCATGTGCCATCTTCATTTTTATTAATATTAATATTAGGGTTAATGATGTTTTTTTGCATGGTATTAATAATAATTTCCCATAGGCTTCACCTAAATAAAACATCATTTTTGAGTGTTCGTAAATATAAAGTGAATTATGGAGTAAATATAAAAAAATGTTTTATTTATTTACCATACATCTAGTTGATTTATATTTTTATTAACTTACCATACCTCTTTTATAAATATGGTATTTCAGCCATGATATTAAAATGATATCTTGCCCATAGGCTTCACCTAAATAAAACCTCTTCTTTGAGTCCTTTTTAAATATAAAGAGGTTTATGGAATAAATATAAAAAGGGCTTTTATATTTTAAATTTATATTGTGTTTATACATAACAATAATTAGATTGATTTAGAATAGGGTTGACATTAAATTAAAAATGTTAAATGTTAAACATTACAAGTTAAATGTTTACATTTACATTTACATGTTTATGTTTGTTTACATGTTTATGTGAGATCTAACCCCCATACTGGGTTATTCCGCTCAATAAAGTGAGAAATTACTATAACAATATATTTAGCCTAGAAAGTTTGATCAATTGGTCCACATCTCATTGCTAATACACTTAGAAACCATTATAATAATGTATATTTAACCCTGACATTGTCCTTGTCATTGGGAGGTCACAAGATTGGTTAACATGTCATTCTTAAAGCACTTAGAAACCATTATAATAATATATATTTAACCCTGACTGTCAGATTAATTGGTCTAATTGGTCCAAATCCCATTTCTAAAGCACCTTGTCCTTGTCATTGGGAGTTCGCAGGGTCATTTATATTTTTAAAATTAGTATAAAGGTCTTATTTTAATATTTTAATTTAAGAACATTTCAATCACTTTTAAATAAATTTAGCCATGTTACCCAAAATTGGAGATGCAACTGTATTTCTAACATCATATAAATTATTTAAACCTATAAAAGCTAAGAAAAATAGTATGGCAATATTGTGTCCTTTGAGAGAAGCTCCTAAAAGAAATTGCAAAAGCATCCCTATGATATAAATGAGTCTATCTATTGCCATAGATTTGAATTCCCTATGTGTATGTATGTAGGGTTTATAAAATAATACGATGAATAAAAAATATTTTTAATTTAAAAAATATATGATAAATTGAAAAACATGTAGTATATGTTTTTATATATTCAATATTAATCTAATACAACATAAATAAAAACATAATTAATATGATAGGGTGGAGTGCCTTTTTGGACAATGGAAAATAACGTTAGGGTTCTGCTCTACAATGTTGAAGCATCCACATCTGAGCTTATGCTTTCTATTGGAGAAATGTGTAGCTAGTTTCTAGTGAATCGATGGGCGTCAATGGTGGCCAAATGAGCTAGGAGAGAAGCCTTCACAGAGATTCATTTGTTTCAAAGTAGCAGGAAAGATCTTCATAATGTAGAAAGTGGGGTCTCGAACTCTGGTTTTTTTCTCTCAAGCAGGACTTGTTATTCGCAAGATCTTACATGCTTATGACCATATCTATCATTTCATTGGTTTTTGTTCAATTCCCATGGTGTTCAGGGATGTGGGGTTTGTTCAATGATTATGTTTATCTCTATTAGTAGATCGAGGTGTGGAAAAAGTTGGGGTAGCTCAAACAATATGGCATATGGAGACTATCACTCCAAAATCAACAAGATCTACACAAGATATGGTAATCAATAGTGAAAAGTATATTCAATTTCATATTTTTATCGAGTCTTAGAGGGACGACTTTTGTTCACTAGATTCGAGGTTTGGATCTAGTAAGAAGTCTGAATCAGATGATCCAAAAGAGTATGATAATACCAGTATTGTTCCAAGTCTTGGAATACGCATGAAACGTACTCGAAGACATTCAATGAATAGAAGATTATGGTGTGACAAAATATTCAAAAATAATTTTTAATTTGAGCATGCATGGAGGTTCCAGAAACCCAAATCCTAATTGAACCACATCCTTCAAGAATGCACTCAAAGGGAAGGTTTTCGCAGAAGTAGATCAATCTCAAAATATGTCGTGTCCTTATTTGTAGAGAAAATGGACAAGGTTCCAGAAATGAACATCAAAACCCTAGAGGTTAAAACTTTTTATGATAATCTATAATCCACAATAGTAATATGTCAATTTAATGGTTTCTATCCAAATCCATGAGACTTGTATGAGTGCGTATACTCTTCATGAACAACAAAGTGTGATATCTAATTGTGTTCTAAATGGTTTTTTATAGTACAATGAGAGATTAAGCAAGATATTGAGTTTTTTTTCTAAAATTGAAATTTGAAAGTCTCGCTTATTTTAAATTTGAAATTCATTCATACTCCCTTCCATGAAGAATATATAATGAATTTAATGTTATGAAACTCCTTGGACAAGGTCATAGTCTGAATTTATGGTTAGTCTAGAACTAGTGGCACTTCATTGATCCAAGTGTGAAGTGTCTTATGTCAAGGACCAATGAAGATAAAACAATTGGTGATTTTAGAGAACTAGGGAAAATATCGGAAAAAGAGATTTCATTCTTTTTAAATATTAAATTCAATTTATCTTATAAAATAAGCGTTGCTTCTTGTAGTTTTAGGCTTAGTTTTTCAGGCATTCAATTGAGGAAGGCATGATTAGATTTTCCTTAATAGATACCACAATGAAGTCCTATATGAAAAACCTCTACACTTATATTTCAATTTCGAGGCCTCATCTAGGATATTTGTATAATTTAAATGCTTTGTTCAATGCTTGTTTATCATACTTTTAAAAGAACTCAAAGGATATCCTTGTATGCACCAACTAACATTTAATGATGAGAAATATATTCAAAGTTGCTATCTTTTTAAGCTAAGATAGGAGAAAAAAATTGAGTATTTTCATAATATAATTTTACTTTCCTCTCCTCAAGATTGCTATGTCCATTATCATTATGTACAAACTAATTTATGTCATACAACAACATGGGATGACAAGAAAGGACTAGCTTATAGATCCATGCTAAAATATTTCCTTAATCATATTATCTCAGCTACTACAACCATGGAAGTTGTATATTCCATGTATGCACCATCCGATTTTCCGAGTTTTTCTTTAATAATTAATTTTGGTAACTAACCTGATGTCCATCTATGTAAACATAGATAGAGAGGTTGGCTTGAGAAATCATGTAAGAAGGCTTTGATAATCTACAATCAGGATAAGGGTTCCTTGAAAGACCCTAGAATCCTCAATCAATCACTAGGAGCCAAAACTTGGTGGTTGAGGCTTAAAAGCCAAAAATCTTTAGGGAGAAAAGTATGGAAAGAAAAATACATGCCGGGAATATTTGATAGTCTTGTAATTTTGATGGGGGGTGGAATTGAGGGATCTCATCTTTGGAATTCAGCCTAGAAGAATAAATACTTGATTCAATCTCACAATTTTTTGGGAAATCATGGATGGAAATTTAGCCCTCTTTTGCGAGGATTCTTAGTATAAATGACCGAAATTGGAAAATGGAGAGTTGAATGAGTGGAAACCTTGTTTGATATCGCAATATGGAGTAGTGGTCCAACAATTGTGGGCGCAACCTCAATCTCAACAACAATGGATGTTGTAACAGACCGGGGTTAAGTTTCCATGTAAATAAAATAAGACCAAGGTCATGGGTTAGGGTGGATATGGTTTTCTCTAGGAAGCCCTTGATAGGTGGTTGGAGACAGACAAATGTCTCAAAGTGTGGTGAAGGAATTCTGAGGTATCTAATATTGTTTTGGTTTTGTGATCTCTTGACTAGTTTTGGCAAGATCACGATAGTTTGAGGGTGGAAGTGATTTAACCTCTAGACTCCTTTGGTTGTTTATGTCTCAGTTTGTCCCATGATATTCCACATACATGCTTGCAATATGACACAAGGGTGATTGGCTGAAAGAAATATTTGGTTCAACTTAATCTATGGTCATGTGGTATGTGGAAGTCCTTGACTTTGTTGCCTTTCGCATAAGTTAATAAGAGCCATTTTTTATTGTACTCTATGAGTATTTATACTTTTTACTCTGTGGCTTTGATGGTTGTTTTTCCATGGTTAATATTATGATTATATGTTGTTTATAAGCATGGTTATATAATATGTTCTAGTTATGGCTCTTGTTCATGATTTGATAATTTAATGAATGGTTGATGAATGCATGGGCTAACAGATGTTTCTACAACTACTTGAGAGGGAATTAGGCCTTCTTGATGATTCACAGCTAAAGAACAAATATTGACACTCATATATGCATTCATGACCTATAACTTAAATGTTTACCATGTGTTTGACGAAATTCCTAGAATATTCTCATTTATCTAAGTCAAGTTTTGGACTCAAGTTTATATGTTTATCCTTGTCATTATGTCATTTATCCTTCTTAGAAGTTACAAGCAATCTTGGACAGTGGTCTAGAGCTTGGCCTGGAAAGGTGGCTCAGATCTTGGGACCGCAGCTTTTTAACTAAGCAAGTTGGGTCATAGTGGCATGGAGACAGTGATGTGCATGCAATTGGAGGCCTATAATTGCACCTAGGCCTTGTCATGAATCCGATTGGGGGTTAAGTTGTGACAAAAGTAGCCCGAGCTCAGGCTTTGGTCACCTAGGGTGGTCCTTTAGCCCCTTGATTGTCTTATAGCCATGAGGGATGCTGCTATGTGTTCAGTTCGTCAGCCCCACTTCCATAACTAAAGCTTGGAGGTCGAGTCATATCATAGTAACTCTTTATCTCATGTTTACCCTGGCAGGCCAGTGAAATTGGGTAAATATGGGAGGGAGGCATTACAATGGTAGTGGGTGAAGTGCACACAGTGGCTTGTGAATATAGATTATAAACGTAGGAAGCCATCACAATATAATTGGAAAAAAAAGAATTAAAATCCAATCCGGGAAAGATATCCTCTCATAAGGGCATTGGCATAAAGGATCTTTCATCTTAAAGGAGGCTTATAGATTAGTAGTTGGTAGAAAAGAAAACCCCAACAAAAGTAAATGGAAAAAGCTATGGGACTCCAAACTTTGGCCCAATTCTTTGGCTTCTCATGAAAAAAAAAATTAACCTGGGAAATCTGCAAAAAAAGGGTTTTCAAAGTTTAGCAAGATGTAGCCTCTATTGGGAAAGCATAGATACAATTGAGCATCTACCTAACAATTATAGATTGGCATTAGAAATATGGTATGGATTGGACATAATTTTCAAACAATCAAACTGGAATAGAACCAATATTAATTCAACACTTAAAGAATGGGACTTTGGACCTTTTACAAGTGCTATAGTGAATAGAGCATGGAAACTTCTCCTAAAATTTATAATGTGGCAACCACCTCCTGCTAGCTTCTTAAAGTTAAACTTTGATGGTGCCTCTATGGGTGATCTTGGCCTCTCTAGTTTTGAAGGGATATTTAGAGATGATAATGGACACATTATTCACATTTATGTTGGAAATCTAGGAACTGATACTAATAATATGGTAGAACTCTCATCCCTAGAGCAAGGCCCAATAATAGCCAAACATCTTAATTATACAAAATTGTAATTAAAGGGGATTCTAAAACTATTGTTCTAATGATAAAAAAAAACTGCAAAATGGATCTAATTCCCCCAAGGTCTCTAATAATTAGAGACTAATGGCGGGCTTAATTAGAATCAAAGTCCTCTTAAAAGTAATAGTAGCCCGTATACTATTACATATACAAATAACTAGAAATAAGTTGGAAGAAAAACTAGCCAACAAAGGTTTGCACTATAAAGAAGATATGCTGGAAAAAAAATTGGCTTCATCCTCTTCTTGACGCACTAAGAAACATATGCAAAGAAATTATGTAAATGGACAAAGCTCCCCAATGTGGGCGCACATCTAGTGGGGCGACCCCCTTGCATTGACATGATGGGAATCTATTTAATATGGGTGGTAGTCATCCCATCAAATTGCACTATGCATGGCCTAACATACAACCACACCTATATGGTAATTTGGTTAGTTCGCGGGAAGGAATTTTAATGATTACCTTCATTGCATGGGAGTCCGGTGAAGGATAATTTGTTCTAAATTCTGAATGTAGGAGCACTCAGGAAATGATTATGGTGATTAATGGGGAGACAATAGAATATCATGACAGAGGATGGAGTGATGGAGATATCAAAGGGAAGGTCGAAGCTCTCGTTGCAATTTATTATGCTCCATGCCACTATTTCTTGTGGGCACTCCTCGCATTTTACAATCATGTTATTTTTCAAATATTGTAGTGTTGGAAGGAAGGAAACTCAATGTTAATACTGCAATAAAATTGTCGTTGCATGTAGGATTGCAATATTTTTAGCTAGAAAATACTCACTCTAGGGTACACCACCTCTAGTTTGTTGCAAAATTGATGAAGGAGTCTCACGTTTATTGTAATTGTAATGTTTGTTCTGTACAACCCTTTATTTGTAGACATGTTTCTACTAGTGTTCTACAAGAGTTGTGGATGAATCATCTTCTATATATTTATCCTCTATCTGGGACTTCTAATTCTAGGTGTGTTTTTTATGGCTTGAATTTGATATTTTTTCCCCTTCATTTTATCCCCTACCTCCAATGTCTCTTTTTCAGGAGTGCCCTACTGATTGTTAAGTTGGTTAATATTCTTTAACATCTTAGTCACTCTCCTTACCACCCCTCCTAGAGTACCTACTATCCCTCTTTCACCTCTCCTGCCTATCTAAGCTCCATCTTTGATTTCACCTTCCATCCCCAGGATCATAGACTCAATTCATCCCCTCTTTGGTGTCCCTAGATCATGGCAAGATGTTGCCTCTCCTCTTCTCACCATGGAGGTAGAAGAGCACGACTTAGTCCCACCCTTTCCCCTAACCTTGCTTCCCCCTCTATTGGCTAAACCAAAGCCCACTCAACAACTTGAGATTCTATGAACCAAGACAAATAAATTATCCTTGGAGTGGTCCAAAGACTAATATTTGATGTGGAAGAAAAAGTCTAAGAAGATAGAAGGTTTATTCTAAATAGGAAATGGATACTTAGCGTGAGAAACTCTACTAGAGCATGCACCTCCTCTTACGTGCAAACCATTAATATTTAATAGCATATTAAAACTCTCATGGGAAGAGTTCTTATTAACAGAGTAGATTCGTAGTAGGAAATGACCATCTACATGGAAAAACTAATGGAAAAGGTTGATAGACTTAGGAAGGTCTCCATTCTAACAAAAACATTGGCAAACTTTGACTTCTCCTTGAACAGTGGCAATGAGCTCCATCCACTGACTTTGGTGGACTCCACAACTGAATGATGAAGTGATCCAAATCATTCAAGAAGAATTCTATGATAATGTAGTCATTGTCATCTTTGTGAAATCATGGTTTATTTTGGTTTTTGGTTTTACATCCATTTTGAGAGACAATTTGGTATACTATAAAATACATAACTTTAAAATTTTGAACTTATGCTATTGGTTTAGTTCCCCAAGTAGCAAACTAATAGCTAACAATATGGATACATTTTAGCTTTTTAAAAATGAATGTTTAAATTACTATATAGTGTTTTTTTTGCACAACTTCGCTTACAAAATAGCTCATACATCTTAAATGTTTATAATATATGCTAATTGAATATGTATATAGGTTGTTCAAAAACATATGTGAATAATGATTCATATAGGTTATAAATTATGTGCTTATAAAATGGTAAAATATAATAAGTTTATATACATGTTAAATGGTTATAATGTATGCTAATTGAATAAGTATGTGGGTTGCTCAAAAGTATAATAATTCATATAAATTATAAATTATGTGTTTATAAAATGGTTATATAAATAATATATATTTTAATTTTTTATTTAACTAATATTAATAAATGAATATATAAAATTGACATATTTAATTTAATTAAAATTAATAATAATATATAAAATATGTAAAAATATTAAATTAGAAAAAAAATTGAATACATTAAAATAAAACTACATATTATAATTAATTAATTGTTGAAGTGTAAAATATGTAAAAGTTAATAGAGTAACTAAAAGTATAAACTCTTAAAAAATACCATAATTGTAGGAATGTGTTAACGTTAATATTTTAAACACACAAAGAGGTAATTTTATAAACATAGAAACTACTTCTAAATTGGATTTTTTTTTGTTAATTAATTGGAGACTAATGAGAATTATTATGCCGTAAGGCGTTCCCTCTGAAATGAATTCCCCTCCCTGCCCTCGTGTCATCTCTCCCCTCCGTCTGATGAATCGTTAGACGATTGGAGTGTTTCCAGTCGTTGATTGAACATGCCTAGTTGATTGAACATGCCAAATCCTTGCCATCTTTCTCGAATGTGACATAATCGAGTTTTGAGGTGTGGGCATTGGTGTACGTGTTGGGCATGCATCTTACCCTTCCATTACCATGGTTAATGAACTCATCCAGTTGCAACTCATCATCTTGGCTAGGAAGAGTTGTCGAAGAACCTGTTTCTTACAAAGTACCTTTCATTGGAATTGCTTTGGAATTGCAGGCAGCATTTTCTGTCATGAATGAAGCAAGAAGTTACAAGAAACACCATGCTCGCCTCTCACATACTTGATTTTGATGGATATGTTGAATTTTTTAAGACCTGGTTGTTTCTTCGAATCTTTATTCAAGTTTTAGTTTGGCTCCATGGCGCTCGTAACTCCGTTGGAGGAAAGGCTCCGAGGATTGATGGATATGTCAATTTTTTTCAGACCTGGTTATTTCTTTGAATCTTTATTCAAAGTTTTAGTTTGGCTCCATGGCACTCATAACTCCGCTGGAGGAATGGCTCTGAGGAGGCAGAACACCACCAAGTTAGTGGTTACCTCCATTTGGGTTCTGCAAAGACTTATAAGGCTTTCATTCTTGACCTTTAGGGTTTTGACCAATAAATTTTAGGGTTTTAACGTTAGGGCTTTTAATGTTTGAGGTTGCTCGTAAGTGTGTTCCACTGCCATTTCCTTCTGGCCATAAAAATGGATTTGTTTATGATATGAGTGCGTATGGATGGATAGAATTGATGGGCATGTACCTCTACTGAACAAGAGGTCCCATGGATTCTCTATTTTTGCTCGGTGCACATGGATACTTTGGCCCATTATATGCTTTATATATGGTTTTAGATATACATTTTTGATAGTTTGTATCTGTTGAATGTTGTAGCAATTAATATTTGTATATACATAGAATGCTGAACATAGAGACATTTGAAAAGGGATATCTTGAATATTTTGAACATCGAACTATGTATTGGTTTTCCTAAGAAAATAGCCTCCTCTTTTAACTAAGGTTTTCACAATTCTGAAGTTAATTTGTGCAGATAAACTCCAGGAGGGTAGCCATCGCCGTCACGGAGGACTCAGATGCACCAGGGGAGGAAGACAACTGAAAGGAAATGAGCTGCAAAATACAAATGTCAGAGTTGTGAGGGGAGGTCGAAAGGATCTGATCGACCATCCCCGAGGACGAATGCCTAGAATCCAAGCTTGATGAGGTTAGTTCGGCCATGAGAAGCTGGATCACGGATGGGTTTGGCCTGCATGGGGGCTAGGGCAGAACCCTAGCCGTCGCCATTTCTTCATGCAGCACGAGCTCCATTCCTTATCCTTCCAATGCATTCGAGTTCTTACTAAAGATTATGGAGGCCCTATTGGAAATTTAGGTTCCACTCTAGGTTCTAATTAGGATGTGATGGCCCTTTTCTCCACCTTCTACTACTTTCTTGCATCATAAGTAAATAGTTTCACAATAAATCTAGGATGCTTTTGCATCATAAGAAATTATTTTAATCATAAATCCAGGAAATCATTTTTTTTAAACATATGGTTTTGTTGCAGGGAAAATTTTTGAAGCATGACCCAGAAAAGGAAAACAAAAATAAAGAATTTGTAAAATTAACTAGCAGACATACAATCGTGTTGATGTTGGCGCTACTTGTGATGTTCTCTAAATCCATTTTCCTACCACCTGTTTGCATAGATCAGTGGTCCCAGTTTATTCTATGGAGCCTAGACTAGGAATTGAATTGCATGTACTATATACCACGAATTTCATTAGATCATTCCCACAACTCCTAAGGCGAAAACAATCCCTCCATAAATTTATAAAACTGATAGCCTCCACCTGCAACACTGATTCTTTGGCAGTTTTTACTTTGCTTGGTCCAATCATCACAACCTACTAGACGCATAGGAATGCGAATGCAATTGTTTTTTTCTGATATCGAAGATATATGATGAAGAATTTCAAAGGCTGCAATAGGGGATTCTGCCTCATTCTTAGTGACATGCAACAGGTCCTATTTATACCCATGGCAGCCATTTGTTAGGCAATTTGAACATGGCAATAGGCACCAGGAATTAGAGTCTTTTTAATGTACTAGGCATCCGAAGAGCAAGCATGGTTGTGATCTCTTCTATAGTCTGGAATGTAATGCATTGACATCTCTACTCCTCTGCAACAGAGACTGTCCGGAATGCAATGCATTGACATAAGCAAACCTCTACATGGAATGGTGAAGACCCTAAAGGAAGGAAATTCAGGCCTATGGAATCCACACCATGGGAATTCCAGATATACTTCATGAATTGCTTCATAGAGGAACTGGGCATGTGACCTCACAACATTACAACAACATCATTTCCATATTCCTTTTCATCTTTAGATTTGCTTGTACATGTGGTCAGTCCAAAACCATTAATTTCCTTCATCTCAGGACCTCTATTTGTAGCCATAACATTTATGGCACTAATCTCCAGATCGAGCCTACCTCTTAATAGGCTTGTAACAAAAATTTCTAAATTTCCTACCCAAACAAGTCCTGCATCAGGAATATTGCTACTTGCTTTTACAACTTCAGCTTCGCCGACCTCAAATTGTGCCAAGGCAATAATAGATAGCGTTCCAACCAAAGAACCAAGTATGCGATCAAAAACTGCAACATGGATCAGATTCCCTGCCACTTCTTCAATAAAGCCATTTCTAAATACAATGAAAGAGAGAAGCAATCCTAATCTCTGATAGCTAAAATATATCACTCCCAAACAAAGCTCATGTCGTCCCACATTTATAACAAAATAGTGAGGGCATGATGGCATTTTCTTAACAAAAAGTTAAATTCCATACCATACTCATCTGAAAACGAGAACTTAAGTTTGAGCAAAGTGATGAGACAATATAAACTAATTTTAACATACTAGATTGTGAAATTCCTTCGATTATGTAGCTAAGCTTCATGAGCTCTTGGCAACTTCTCCTTACAAATGGCTCCCTAAAACCCTATTAATTATATCACTAACTTGGTGATCCAAGCCATAAAATATCTGTCCATTGATCCTCTTACTCACTAACATTTTCACTATGACCTGGAGTTTGATGTACATTATTCTACACTTTGGCAGTTGGAATATTCAAACCAGAAAACATGTCAATGCTGGAGATACTCATGATGTCCACTAATTCACTAGTTAGACCTTTGGATGCAGCTTCAATATGCTTTAGTGTCTTTGTTTTCACAATGCTTGTCATTTCAAGAGCATCTAGATAGTAGTTAGTATAGGGATTTCCACTTGCATTTTCATTATGAATTGGTGCTTGATGTGTTTGCTTGGTCCAGTCATCACTGCCCAATGGATGCACTAGAATGTAGATGAAACTGTTTTCTTCCAATATCAAAGAAATATGATGAAGCATTTCACAGAATGCAGCAAGGGATTCTTCCCCATTCTCAGTGACATGCAACAAGTCCTGTTTATACCCATGGCAGCCATTTGTTAGGAAATTTGAACATGGAAATAGGCACCAGGAATGGTAGTCTTTTTAATGTACGAGGCATCCGAAGAGAAAGCATGGTTGTGATCTCTTCTACTATCTGGAATGCAATGCATTGACATCTCTGCTCCTCTGCAACAGAGACTGTCTGGAATGCAATGCATTGACATAAGAAAACCTCTGCATGGACTGGTGCAGACCCTAAAGGGAGGAAATTCAAGCATATGGAATCCACACCATGGGAATGATGGATATACTTCATGAATTGCTTCATAGAAGAAATAGGCATTTGACCTGACAACATTATAACAACAACATTACCATATTCCTTTTCATCTTCAGATTTCCTTGTACATGTGGTTAGTCCAAACCCATTAATTTCTTTCAGCTCAGGACCTCTATTGGTAGGTAGAACATCTCTAGCACCAATCTCCAGATCGAACCTACCTCTTAACAGGCTTGCAACATAAATTGCTATATTTCCTACCCAAGCAATTCCTACATCAGGAATATTGCTACTTGTTGCTTTTACAACTTCAGCTTCACCGACCTCAAATTGTCCCAAGGCAATAGCGGATAGCCATGCCAACCATGCAACCAAGTATGCAATCAACAACTACAACATGGATCAGATTCGCCACCACTCCTTCAATAAAGGCATTTCTAAATACAATGAAAGAGAGAAGCAATCCCAATGTCTGATAACCAAAATCTATTACTCCCAGACAACATTCATTTTGTCCCACATTTATAACAAAATAGTGTGGGCATGATGACATTTTCTTAGCAAAAAGTTCAATTCCATACCGTACTCCTCTGAAAATAGGAACATAAGTTTGAGAAAAGTGGTGAGATAGTATAAACTAATTTTAACATACTAAATTGTGAAATTCCTCTCATTATGAAGCTAAACTTCATGAGCTCTTGAGCTCTTGGCAACCTCTAATTACAAGCTGCTCCCTAAAAATCATATTAATTATATGCTATTTTGTTTCAGACATGCACCAACTGTAATATAAGAGATTTCTATAGTAAGAAATATGACCTTTTGGTATATGTATTGCAATTCTATAAATGTTTTTAATATGAATTTGGTTTTTAATATGTATATATGAATTTGGTTCTTAAATTATACATATTAAGAGTTTTGTCTCTTTGGTATTTGTGGTGTAATTTTGTAAATGCTTTTAATATGGATTTGGTTTTTGAACCATATAATTTTGTTTATTTAGTCAATTCTTTTAACTTTAAGAGTAATAAAATAATTAGATTATTTTATGATATATTATATATATTTTTTAATTTTAAGAGTAATAAAATAATCAGATTATTTTTATATCACTATAGAAGGAATTTTGTATAATTGAATAGCTAATTTTATTATTAATGAAAGAATAATTCTAATAATTTTTCGTTTTTTATTTTTTATTTTATTTGATTGCAAATAATCTTAGTAAGGTGTTATTAGTTTGTAAGATCTATTTCCTATATCTAAATATTTAGTTGCTTATCACCCTACTAGACCTCTTTCCTCTCATACAATAATCATGTATGTACATAAAATCCCAATCAGGCTTCTCTATGTTAGTTTTACCCTCAACATGTTGTCATTTGCAACCATATCTCCTTGTACAAGCCACAATCTCTTGGCTTTGAAACCACTTTTCGTAAAAAGTGAGATAGAAGTAAATACGTTTTATATAATACATGATAACACATAAACAATTAAAAATACATAAACACCATATTTTACCCTAGAATCCCTTACGAGAAAATTGAATAATATATCTACTATTTCTCATGGCTTAAAAGAATCCAAACTAGCCAAAGTGAGCCCTCCAATCAATTTAAGAATATTACAATAGAGAATCCTCAAGATTTTAACAACTTCATCACATATAATCGATAGGCTCTAAGACCATGGCCACAAAAGTCATGTGCCCACATTTATGATTTCGTTTTAGCTTTATTATTACTTAGTATACAAGCAAATGATGAAATCGAGTAAAAACATAGTAAATTACTCCATAATGGCTTTCCTCATCATTTTTAATACTAATAAAAATCTTCGCTATATCCTGCCAACTTTGTAAAAATATTCTCTTAATAAGAAGTCAAAGAAAACTTCATATGGATGATCCAATTAAATACTTCCTGTTCAAAATTTATCTAGTTTCTAAAATTTCTTATAACATGCTACAGCCTTAGGGCATTTCCATTGCAACATGTGGTGCAATTGCTAGTTATTATATTTATTCACTTACTTTCTTGCATAGTTGCATCTCATTATAGTTGTCTCCTTTAAACTTTCTTGCATAGTTTATAGTTGTATTTCTCACATAAGATTAAATCGTTAAAAACACAATGTTTTACTTCTTAAATTAGAGATTCAAAAAACAAGATCTCCCTCATCTAATTTACGATGTGTAGCTACCAAATTAACATAAAAATAAACAATGAAATACTAATTTACAAATCTTTCACAAACAAAAACAATTCTAAGCTTCAACTTGAGCTTATACAACCATTTATTTTTCCAACCTTTATTCATACATTAATGTCTCTTCCTACAAAAATTTGTTTGGAAATAACTTATAATAATAAAAAAAAAAAAAACAGAAATAAGTCTATGCCGCCATTATCCACACATTAACTCCCTTCTACAACGAAGGGCTAAGGAATAAAAATAGCAATAAGAAAAAATAAAAAATAAAAAAATAAACCATTTACGGTTTAGAGTACCAAAAAATAGGAACAAACTGTTGATAATAGTATCAAAAAATGAGTGGGCAGAAATTGAAACATCATATAAACAATTTTTTACTGTTGCATTCACTGCAACACTGACCGGTCGGGGGAGTGGTGAATGTCTTTGTTTACGTCCCTGCGCTTAGAAAAAACCTCCATGAATATCAAGAAACAAATTACAAAAAAAACGACTTATGAATATGTAATTTCAAGAAACAAATTACAAGAAAAACGACTTCTGCCATATTCATAGGTTGGCGTTATTTTTTAAGGTAGCAAAATTGGCATTTCCCTTTGCTCGAATCAAATTAATTTGGGGAAGAAAATTTAGAAATTACTAACGTAATGTGTGAATTCAGTAAATATATGTAGAAAGACCGAGGTGGATAAACAGCAACCACCATTAACAGCACTCTAACTCTAACTTTGCTAGATTTTCCTGAAAGAACTTATATCAGATTAGGTTTAATATACAGGAATTGAACACTCCATGCAGCAGACGAACAATAAGCACCAGCTTTAAGCCCACGCTTATTTTGGGCAATGCGGGTACCCCCAGTTTTACGCCGTCGCTCATTTTGGGCAACCAATTTTGTATAGCTTGTCAGTGTCTTTGAGAACGAATCGACCAGAAACGCCCTAAAGAAAGGCGCACGTAGAGTCCAACCCTTGCCAGATGCCACTGCCGGCTGTTGTGCTGCGTAACGTAATGTATGAATTCAGTAAATATATGTACAAAGAGGGAGGTGGATATACAGCAACCACCATAACATCACTCTTACTTTGTTCGCTGTTCCTGAAAAAATTATAACAGAGATTAGGTTTAATAAACAGGAATTGAACACTCCATGCAGCAAAGCAGAGTAACAATAAGCACCAGAGGTTACACAGCATTTAACCACGATTATTTCGATGTAGAAGGCGTGCGGAGCTTTTGCGCTTCTTTTTTCTTAATCCCGGAGGATTAATTGAACAGAATTTATGGACGTTGCGGCGGATAGTTGAACCAGTCATCGCGCTTCCTTATCATCAGGTCTTCCATCTGTTAAAATAATAATATCATATCATAGGATAGAATGGATATAGAAGAAAGACATAAAAGCGAATAAACTCAGGCATGCATATTTACCCTAACTTCAACGTTAGGTGAATCTCGCAGACTCTCCGCTACTAGAGAGCAATTGATGTGCTCAATATTTGCTAGCTGCATCATGCATTTATCCATCCACGTGCATATATATATTAGTTCCAATACCAGTATTGATTTCGTAAATGTATGGTAATATAATGCAGTAATTACTTAAGATACACTGGGAAATGTGATGATGTGTGAAATGGGTACCCAGCCCTCTGCATCCATATTCTGTTTCAGAAATTTATCTTCCCTTAGGTTTTCTGGGCTAAACCAGTAATGCAATGGGAACTGTATTATAGGGTAAATGTGCCCCAATTGACCCCTTTGGCATTGAATTGCGTGCACTACATTATATTTTTCACTTAAGGAACCCCACTTGTGGATTCATGGATTATAGGGTAAATGTCCCCCAATTGACCCCTTTGGTATTGAATTGTCTGCACTACATTATATTTTTTATTTAGGGAAACCCACTTGTGGATAAAACAAGCCTATAAGGCTCGTGCCATGGATACTTATAACTCATACACCTTATAACATGGATTCTCAAAATTATATATAATATTATTTAAAAAAATATTATTATTATTTCGTTTTTATATTTAAATTTTTTATATTAAAATTCCATTTAAGATACTCCAACGATAATGCTCATACCATGGATACTCACAATGCATTATAATTAAAATAAAATAAATTAACAAATAAAGTTCACTTCTCCATTTTGTAAATGATAGATTTTTAGAGGCATAATGATTTTATTTATTTTTCTAATATTTTTATTATTATTTTTTTAAATGATGGAAATAATTTTTTTTTCTCTATAAATTAAGAGATTTTAGTTTTTTTCCTCTAAGTAAATTTTAAGATTTAATATTAAAATTCAAAATTTTTAAAAATAAAGTGAGAAATTATTATAATAGTATATTTAGTCTAGAAAGTTAGCTCAATTGGTCCACATCTCATTGCCAAAACACTTAGAAACCATTATAATAATATATATTTAAACATCACGGTTAACTTAATTGGTCTAAGTCCCATTGTTAAAGCACCTGGTCCTTGTCATTGGAGGTCAGGAGATTGGTCTACTTCTCATTGTTAAAGCACTTAGAAATCATTATAATAATATATATTTAACTGTGACAGTTAGCTTAATTGGTCCAAGTCCCATTGCTAAAGCACCTTGTCCCTGTTATTGGGAGGTCACGGGGTCATTTCTCCTCAATGCCCTTAGGGTTAGGCTTTTCTCATCCACCCTAAAAACATAATTGACAAATATATTATTATTATTTATAATTATCTCTTTAATTTCTAAAGGGTAAAAGAACTAAATTCATAGATATCATCGCTAACTTGTAAATATCGATTTTACTCTGGATCTACCAAGTGTCAAGATGGATCAAATATCCTGATATGCAACCTCGCATAGAGTGAAAAAAAATTTGATTCCTTGCTTTAAATAGGCCTACCAAGTGTCAAGATGGATCAAATATCCTGATATGCAACCTCGCATAGAGTGAAATAATACCATTGGTTCTCAATACCATGGGTCAATACCATGTGCCATCTTCATTTTTATTAATATTGATATTAGGGTTAATGATGTTTTTTTGCATGGTATTAATAATAATTGCCCATAGGCTTCACCTAAATAAAACATCATTTTTGAGTGTTCGTAAATATAAAGTGAATTATGGAGTAAATAGAAAAAAAAGTTTTATTTATTTACCATACATCTAGTTTATTTATATTTTTATTAACTTACCATACCTCTTTTATAAATATGGTATTTCACCCATGATATTAAAATGGTATCTCGCCCATAGGCTTCACCTAAATAAAACCTCTTCTTTGAGTCTTCTTTAAATATAAAGAGGTTTATGGACTAAATATAAAAAGGGCTTTTATATTTTAAATTTATATTGTGTTTATACATAACAATAATTAGATTGATTTAAAATAGGGTTGACATTAAATTAAAAATGTTAAATGTTAAACATTACATGTTAAATGTTTACATTTACATTTACATGTTTATGTTTGTTTACATGTTTATGTGATATCTAACCCCATACTGGGTTATTCCGCGCAATAAAGTGAGAAATTACTATAACAATATATTTAGCCTAGAAAGTTTGATCAATTGGTCCACATCTCATTGCTAATACACTTAGAAACCATTATAATAATGTATATTTAACCCTGACATTGTCCTTGTCATTGGGAGGTCACAAGATTGGTTAACATGTCATTCTTAAAGCACTTAGAAACCATTATAATAATATATATTTAACCCTGACTCTTAGATTAATTGGTATAATTGGTCCAAATCCCATTTCTAAAGCACCTTGTCCTTGTCATTGGGATGTCGCAAGGTCATTTATATTTTTAAAATTAGCATAAAGGTCTTATTTTAATATTTTAATTTAAGAACATTTCAATCACTTTTAAATAAATTTAGCCATGTTACCCAAAATTGGAGATGAAACTGTATTTCTAACATCATATAAATTATTTAAACCTATAAAAGCTAAGAAAAATAGTATGGCAATATTGTGTCCTTGAGAGAAGCTCCTAAAAGAAATTGCAAAAGCATCCCTATGATATAAATGAGTCTATCTATTGCCATAGATTTGAATTCTCTATGTGTATGTATGTAGGGTTTATAAAATAATACGATGAATAAAAAATATTTTTAATTTAAAAAATATATGATAAATTGAAAAACATGTAGTATATGTTTTTATATATTCAATATTAATCTAATACAACATAAATAAAAACATAATTAATATGATAGGGTGGAGTGCCTTTTTGGACAATGGAAAATAACGTTAGGGTTCTGCTCTACAATGTTGAAGCATCCACATCTGAGCTTATGCTTTCTATTGGAGAAATGTGTAGCTAGTTTCTAGTGAACCGATGGGCGTCAATGGTGGCCAAATGAGCTAGGGGAGAAGCCTTCAGAGAGATTCATTTGTTTCAAAGTAGCAGGAAAGATCTTCATAATGTAGAAAGTGGGGTCTCGAACTCTGGTTTTTTTTATCTCAGGCAGGACTTGTTATTCGCAAGATCTTACATGCTTATGACCATATCTATCATTTCATTGGTTTTTGTTCAATTCCCATGGTGTTTAGGGATGTGGGGTTTGTTCAATGATTATGTCTATCTCTATTAGTAGATCGAGGTGTGGATAAAGTTGGGGTAGCTCAAACAATATGGGATATGGAGACTATCACTCCAAAATCAACAAGATCTACACAAGATATGGTAATCAATAGTGAAAAGTATATTCAATTTCATATTTTTATCGAGTCTTAGAGGGACGACTTTTGTTCACTAGATTCGAGGTTTGGATCTAGTAAGAAATCTGAATCAGATGATCCAAAAGAGTATGGTACCAGTATTGTTCCAAGTCTTGGAATACGCATGAAACGTACTCGAAGACATTCAATGAATAGAAGATTATGGTGTGACAAAATATTCAAAAATAATTTTTAATTTGAGCATGCATGGAGGTTCTAGAAACCCAAATCCTAATTGAACCACATCCTTCAAGAATGCACTCAAAGGGAAGGTTTTCGCAGAAGTAGATCAATCTCAAAATATGTCGTGTCCTTATTTGTAGAGAAAATGGACAAGGTTCCAGAAATGAACATCAAAACCCTAGAGGTTAAAACTTTTTATGATAATCTATAATCCACAATAGTAATATGTCAATTTAATGGTTTCTATCCAAATCCATGAGACTTGTATGAGTGCGTATACTCTTCATGAACAACAAAGTGTGATATCTAATTGTGTTCTAAATGGTTTTTTATAGTACAATGAGAGATTAAGCAAGATATTGAGTTTTTTTTCTAAAATTGAAATTTGAAAGTCTCGCTTATTTTAAATTTGAAATTCATTCATACTCCCTTCCATGAAGAATATATAATGAATTTAATGTTATGAAACTCCTTGGACAAGGTCATAATCTGAATTTATGGTTAGTCTAGAACTAGTGGCACTTCATTGATCCAAGTGTGAAGTGTCTTATGTCAAGGACCAATGAAGATAAAACAATTGGTGATTTTAGAGAACTAGGGAAAATATTGGAAAAAGAGATTTCATTCTTTTTAAATATTAAATTCAATTTATCTTATAAAATAAGTGTTGCTTCTTGTAGTTTTAGGCTTAGTTTTTCAGGCATTCAATTGAGGAAGGCATGATTAGATTTTCCTTAATAGATACCACAATGAAGTCCTATATGAAAAACCTCTACACTTATATTTCAATTTCGAGGCCTCATCTAGGATATTTGTATAATTTAAATGCTTTGTTCAACGCTTGTTTATCATACTTTTAAAAGAACTCAAAGGATATCCTTGTATGCACCAACTAACATTTAATGATGAGACATATATTCAAAGTTGCTATCTTTTTAAGCTAAGATAGGAGAAAAAAATTGAGTATTTTCAGAATATAATTTTACTTTCCTCTCCTCAATATTGCTATGTCCATTATCATTATGTACAAACTAACTTATGTCATACAACAACATGGGATGACAAGAAAGGACTAGCTTATAGATCCATGCTAAAATATTTCCTTAATCATATTATCTCAGCTACTACAACCATGGAAGTTGTATATTCCATGTATGCACCATCCGATTTTCCGAGTTTTTCTTTAATAATTAATTTTGGTAACTAACCTGATGTCCATCTATGTAAACATAGATAGAGAGGTTGGCTTGAGAAATCATGTAAGAAGGCTTTGATAATCTACAATCAGGATAAGGGTTTCCTTGAAAGACCCTAAAATCCTCAATCAATCACTAGGAGCCAAAACTTGGTGGTTGAGGTTTAAAAGCCAAAAAGCTTTAGGGAGAAAAGCATGGAAAGAAAAATACATGCCCGGAATATTTGATAGTCTTCTAATTTTGATGGGGGGTGGAATTGAGGGATCTCATCTTTGGAATTCAGCCTAGAAGAATAAATACTTGATTGAATCTCACAATTTTTTGGGAAATCATGGATGGAAATTTAGCCCTCTTTTGGGAGGATTCTTAGTAGAAATGACTGAAATTGGAAAATGGAGAGTTGAATGAGTGGAAACCTTGTTTGATATCGCAATATGGAGTAGTGGTCCAACAATTTTGGGTGCAACCTCAATCTCAAAAACAATGAATGTTGTAACAGCCCGTGGTTAAGTTTCCATGTAAATAAAATAAGACCAAGGTCATGGGTTGGGGTGGATATGGTTTTCTCTAGGAAGCCCTTGATAGGTGGTTGGAGACAGAGAAATGTCTCAAAGTGTGGTGAAGGAATTCTGAGGTATCTAATATTGTTTTGGTTTTGTGATCTCTTGACTAGTTTTGGAAAGATCACGATAGTTTGAGGGTGGAAGTGATTTAACCTCTAGATTCCCTTGGTTGTTTATGTCTCAATTTGTCCCATGATATCCCACATACATGCTTGCAATATGACACAAGGGTGATTGGCTGAAAGAAATATTTGTTTCAACTTAATCTATGGTCATGTGGTATGTGGAAGTCCTTGACTTTGTTGCCTTTCGCATAAGTTAATAAGAGCTATTTTTTATTGTACTCTATGAGTATTTATACTTTTTACTATGTGGCTTTGATGGTTGTTTTTTCATGGTTAATATTATGATTATATGTTGGTTATAAGCATGGTTATATAATATGTTCTAGTTATGGCTCTTGTTCATGATTTGATAATTTAATGAATGGTTGATGAATGCATGGGATAACAAATGTTTCTACAACTACTTGAGAGGGAATTAGGCTTTCTTGATGATTCATAGCTAAAGAAAAAATATTGACACTCATATATGCATTCATGACCTATAACTTAAATGTTTACCATGTGTTTGACGAAATTCCTAGTATATTCTCATTTATCTAAGTCAAGTTTTTGACTCAAGTTTATATGTTTATCCTTGTCATTATGTCATTTATCCTTCTTAGAAGTTACAAGAAATCTTGGACAGTGGTCTAGAGCTTGGCCTGGAAAGGTGGCTCAGATCTTGGGACCGCAGCTTTTTAACTAAGCAAGTTGGGTCATAGTGGCATGGAGACAGTGGTGTGCATGCAATTGGAGGCCTATAATTGCACCTAGGCCTTGTCATGAATCCAATTGGGGGTTAAGTTGTGACAAAAGTAGCCCGAGCTCAGGTTTTGGTCACCTAGGGTGGTCCTTTAGCCCCTTGATTGTCTTGTAGCCCTGAAGGATGCTGCTATGTGTTCCGTTTGTCAGCCCCACTTCCATAACTAAAGCTTGGAGGTCGAGTCATATCATAGTAACTCTTTATCTCATGTTTACACTGGCAGGCCAGTGAAATTGGGTAAATATGGGAGGGAGGCATTACAATGGTAGTGGGTGAAGTGCACACAGTGGCTTGTGAATATAGATTATAAACGTAGGAAGCCATCACAATATAATTGGAAAAAAAAGAATTAAAGTCCAATCTGGGAAAGATATCCTCTCATAAGGGCATTGGCCTAAAGGATCTTTCATCTTAAAGGAGGCTTATAGATTAGTAGTTGGTAGAAAAGGAAACCCCAACAAAAGTAAATGGAAAAAGCTATGGGACTCCAAAATTTGGCCCAATTCTTTGGCTTCTCATGAAAAAAAAATTAACCTGGGAAATCTGCAAAATAAGGGTTTTCAAAGTTTAGCAAGATGTAGCCTCTATTGGGAAAGCATAGAAACAATTGAGCATCTACCTAACAATTATAGATTGGCATTAGAAATATGGTATGGATTGGACATAATTTTCAAACAATCAAACTGGAATAGAACCAATATTCATTCAACACTTAAAGAATGGGACTTTGGACCTTTTACAAGTGCTATAGTGAATAGAGCATGGAAACTTCTCCTAAAATTTATAATGTGGCAACCACCTCCTGCTAGCTTCTTAAAGTTAAACTTTGATGGGGCCTCTATGGGTGATCTTGGCCTTGCTAGTTTTGAAGGGATATTTAGAGATGATAATGGACACATTATTCACATTTATGTTGGAAATCTAGGAATTGATACTAATAATATGGTAGAACTCTCATCCCTAGAGAAAGGCCCAATAATAGCCAAACATCTTAATTATCAAAAATTGTAATTAAAGGGGATTCTAAAACTATTGTTCTAATGATAAAAAAAAACTACAAAATGGATCTAATTCCCCCAAGGTCTCTAATAATTAGAGACTAATGGCAGGCTTAATTAGAATCAAAGTCCTCTTAAAATTAATAGTAGCCCCTATACTATTACATATACAAATAACTAGAAATAAGTTGGAAGAAAAACTAGCCAACAAAGGTTTGCACTATAAAGAAGATATGCTGGAAAAAAAATTGGCTTCATCCTCTTCTTGACGCACTAAGAAACATATGCAAAGAAATTTTGTAAATGGACAAAGCTCCCCAATGTGGGCGCACATCTAGTGGGCCAACCCCCTTGCATTGACATGATGGGAATCTATTTAATATGGGTGGTAGTCATCCCATCAAATTGCACTATGCATGGCCTAACATACAACTACACCTATATGGTAATTTGGTTAGTTCGTGGGAAGGAATTTTAATGATTACCTTCATTGCATGGGAGTCCGGTGAAGGATAATTTGTTCTAAATTCTGAATGTAGGAGCACTCAGGAAATGATTATGGTGATTAATGGGGAGGCAATAGAATATCATGACAGAGGATGGAGTGATGGAGATATCAAAGGGAAGGTTGAAGCTCTCGTTGCAATTTATTATGCTCCATGCCACTATTTCTTGTGGGCACTCCTCGCATTTTACAATCATGTTATTTTTCAAATATTGTAGTGTTGGAAGGAAGGAAACTCAATGTTAATACTGCAATAAAATTGTCGTTGCATGTAGGATTGCAATATTTTTAGCTAGAAAATACTCACTCTAGGGTACACCACCTCTAGTTTGTTGCAAAATTGATGAAGGAGTCTCACGTTTATTGTAATTGTAATGTTTGTTCTGTACAACACTTTATTTGTAGACATGTTTCTACCAGTGTTTTACAAGAGTTGTGGATGAATCATCTTCTATATATTTATCCCCTATCTGGGACTTCTAATTCTAGGTGTGTTTTTTATGGCTTGAATTTGAGATTTTTTTCCCTTCATTTTATCCCCTACCTCCAATGTCTCTTTTTCAGGAGTGCCCTACTGATTGTTAAGTTGGGTTATTATTATTTAACCTCTTAGTCACTCTCCTTGCCACCCCTCCTAGAGTACCTACTATCCCTCTTTCACCTCTCCTGCCTATCTAAGCTCCATCTTTGATTTCACCTTCCATCCCCAGGATCATAGACTCAGTTCATACCCTCTTTGGTGTCCCTAGATCATGGCAAGATGTTGCCTCTTCTCTTCTCACCATGGAGGTAGGAGAGCACGACTTAGTCCCACCCTTGCCCCTAACCTTGCTTCCCCCTCTATTGGCTAAACCAAAGCCCACTCAACAACTTGAGATTCTATGACCCAAGACAAAGAAATTATCCTTGGAGTGGTCCAGAGACTAATATTTTATGTGGAAGAAAAAGTCTAAGAAGATAGAAGGTTTATTCTAAATAGGTAATGGATACTTAGCGTGAGAAACTCTACTAGAGCATGCACCTCCTCTTACATGCAAACCATTAATATTTAATAGCATATTAAAACTCTCATGGGAAGAGTTCTTATTGACAGAGTAGATTCGTAGTAGGAAATGACCATCTACATGGAAAAACTAATGGAAAAGGTTGATAGACTTAGGAAAGTCTCCATTCTAACAAAAACATTGGCAAACTTTGAATTCTCCTTGAACAGTGGCAATGAGCTCCATCCACTGACTTTGGTGGTCTCCCAACTGAATGATGAAGTGATCCAAATCATTCAAGAAGAATTCTATGATAATGTAGTCATTGTCATCTTTGTCAAATCATGGTTTATTTTGGTTTTTGGTTTTACATCCATTTTGAGAGACAATTTGTTATACTATAAAATACATAACTTTAAAATTTTGAACTTATGCTATTGGTTTAGTTCCCCAAGTAGCAAACTAATAGCTAACAATATGGATACATTTTAGCTTTTTAAAAATGAATATTTAAATTACTATATAGTGTTTTTTTGCACAACTTCACTTACAAAATAGCTCATACATCTTAAATGTTTATAATATATGCTAATTGAATATGTATATAGGTTGTTCAAAAACATATGTGAATAATGATTCATATAGGTTATAAATTATGTGCTTATAAAATGGTAAAATATAATAAGTTTATATACATGTTAAATGGTTATAATGTATGCTAATTGAATAAGTATGTGGGTTGCTCAAAAGTATAATAATTCATATAAATTATAAATTATGTGTTTATAAAATGGTTATATAAATAATATATATTTTAATTTTTTATTTAACTAATATTAATAAATGAATATATAAAATTGACATATTTAATTTAATTAAAATTAATAATAATATATAAAATATGTAAAAATATTAAATTAGAAAAATTTGAATACATTAAAATAAAACTACATATTATAATTAATTAATTGTTGAAGTGTAAAATATGTAAAAGTTAATAGAGTAACTAAAAGTATAAACTCTTAAAAAATACCATAATTGTAGGAATGTGTTACGTTAATATTTTAAACACACAAAGAGGTAATTTTATAAACATAGAAACTACTTCTAAATTGGATTTTTTTTTGTTAATTAATTGGAGACTAATGAGAAATATTATGCCGTAAGGCGTTCCCTCTGAAATGAATTCCCCTCCCTGCCCTCGTGTCATCTCTCCCCTCCGTCTGATGAATCGTTAGACGATTGGAGTGTTTCCAGCCGTTGATTGAACATGCCCAGTTGATTGAACATGCCAAATCCTTGCCATCTTTCTCGAATGTGACATAATCGAGTTTTGAGGTGTGGGCGTTGGTGTACGTGTTGGGCATGCATCTTACCCTTCCATTACCATGGTTAATGAACTCATCCAGTTGCAACTCATCATCTTGGCTAGGAAGAGTTGTCGAAGAACCTGTTTCTTACAAAGTACCTTTCATTGGAATTGCTTTGGAATTGCAGGCAGCATTTTCTGTCATGAATGAAGCAATAAGTTACAAGAAACACCATGCTCGCCTCTTACATACTTGATTTTCATGGATATGTTGAATTTTTTAAGACCTGGTTGTTTCTTCGAATCTTTATTCGAAGTTTTAGTTTGGCTCCATGGCGCTCGTAACTCCGTTGGAGGAAAGGCTCTGAGGATTGATGGATATGTCAATTTTTTTCAGACCTGGTTATTTCTTTGAATCTTTATTCAAAGTTTTAGTTTGGCTCCATGGCGCTCATAACTCCGCTGGAGGAATGGCTCTGAGGAGGCAGAACACCACCAAGTTAGTGGTTACCTCCATTTGGGTTCTGCAAAGACTTATAAGGCTTTCATTCTTGAACTTTAGGGTTTCGACCAATAAATTTTAGGATTTTAACGTTAGGGCTTTTAATGTTTCAGGTTGCTCGTAAGTGTGTTCCACTTCCATTTCCTTCTGGCCATAAAAATGGATTTGTTTATGATATGAGTGTGTATGGATGGATAGAATTGATGGGAATGCACCTCTACTGAACAAGAGGTCCCATGGATTCCCTATTTTTGCTCGGTGCACATGGATACTTTGGCCCATTATATGCTTTCTATATGGTTTTAGATATACAGTTTTGATAGTTTGTATCTGTTGAATGTTGTAGCAATTAATATTTGTATATACATAGAATGCTGAACATGGAGACATTTGAAAAGGGATATCTTGAATATTTTGAACATCGAACTATGTACTGGTTTTCCTAAGAAAATAGCCTCCTGTTTTAACTAAGGTTTTCACAATTCTGAAGTTAATTTGTGCAGATCAACTCCAGGAGGGTAGCCATTGCCGTCATGGAGGACTCAGATGCACCAGGGGAGGAAGACAACTGAAACGAAATGAGCTGCAAAATACAAATGTCAGAGTTGTGAGGGGAGGTCGAAAGGATCTGATCAACCATCCCCGAGGACGAATGCCCAGAATCGAAGCTTGAGGAGGTTAATTCGGCCATGAGAAGCTGGATCACGGATGGGTTTGGCTTGCATGGGGGCTAGGGCAGAACCCTAGCCGTCGCCATTTCTTCATGCAGCACGAGCTCCATTCCTTATCCTTCCAATGCATTCGAGTTCTTACTAAAGATTATGGAGGCCCTATTGGAAATTTAGGTTCCACTCTAGGTTCTAATTAGGATGTGATGGCCCTTTTCTCCACCTTCTACTACTTTTTTGCATCATAAGTAAATAGTTTCACAATAAATCTAGGATGCTTTTGCATCATAAGAAATTATTTTAATCATAAATCCAGGATATCATTTTTTTTAAACATATGGTTTTGTTGCAGGGAAAATTTTTGAAGCATGACCGAGAAAAGGAAAACAAAAATAGAGAATTTGTAAAATTAACTAGCAGACATACAATTGTGTTGATGTTGGTGCTACTTGTGATGTTCTCTAAATCCATTTTCCTACCACCTGTTTGCATAGATCAGTGGTCCCAGTTTATTCTATGGAGCCTAGACTAGGAATTGAATTGCAGGTACTATATACCACGAATTTCATTAGATCATTCCCACAACTCCTAAGGCGAAAACAATCCCTCCATAAATTTATAGAACTGATAGCCTCCACCTGCAACACTGATTCTTTGGCAGTTTTTACGTTACTTGGTCCAATCATCACAACCTACTAGACGCATAGGAATGCGAATGCAATTGTTTTCTTCTGATATCGAAGATATATGATGAAGCATTTCAAAGGCTGCAGTAGGGGATTCTGCCTCATTCTTAGTTACATGCAACAGGTCCTATTTATACCCATGGCAGCCATTTGTTAGGCAATTTGAACATGGCAATAGGCACCAGGAATTAGAGTCTTTTTAATGTACTAGGAATGTAAGTTTGAGAAAAGTGGTGAGACAGTATAAACTAATTTTAACATACTAGATTCTGAAATTCCTCTCATTATGAAGTTAACTTTATGAGCTCTTTAGCTCTTGGCAACCTCTGCTTACAAGCTGCTCCCTAAAAATCATATTAATTATATGCATATAGATATAGTTGTTGTATGGTTATAGTGGATGGCGTAGTTGTAAAAAAAAATTGTACTAACAGATTTAATTCAACCCAAGGTCAATTTGTAAAAAAAAATTGTACTAACAGATTTAACTCAACCCAAGGTCAATTTGATGGCCTCTTCTAGTGGGACGACATGCATTCTCAGAACTTCCACACCCAAAGGAATGGCATTGGTATGGAGAGTTGACAACTTGAGTAATGAATTATTCATGACAATTAATAAGGATATGATGTCGTATTTGGTCATGATAGTAAGGAAAGGGAGTAGATTACTAAAATGGAAATAGATAACTGTGTAACAGTGAATTTCATCCCCTCTGGATTTGGATGTGCTTTGTCCCTTTTCAACAAGTAATCAAATTAAAATAGCAGGGAGAAACTAATCCAAGACTCTACAAAATAATCCAAACCCATTGCTATTTTGTTTCAGACATGCACCAACTGTTATTTCACAGTACGTTCAAACCGAAGAGTTGGGTTTGCATGTGTCAAGTACTACTGGGTGCACTACATTTGCATGATATTTGTAGTCCAAACAATGCTCATGCATTTCCTTCCAACACCCATCATCAAAGTTCAAAGCATAGCTTCTAGCATCATATTTGAATCCCTGAGATGGCCTTGTTGTTTCTATCATGTTTCTCAACTTGGCTCCCTAATTTCCCAGGGTTAAGACATGATATTTGCAGGCCAAGTAATGCTCATGCAGTTCTTGCCAGCACCCATCATCAAAGTTCAATGTTTATATATATATATATTTTTTCTATTTTTTCTTCCGATTTATATTGTTTCTTCTTTCGAATATTCCTAGTTGTTAGTTGTTTCTTGTTCGTTCATGTCTAAGAAATTTAATTTAGACATTTCTAAATTAAATATAATAAATTATAATGCACATGGTTATTTATTATTTTTTCTTTTCAAATATTTTTATTATTGTTCTCTATTGTTTTTTTTATTCATGTCTAAGAAATTTCTAAATTAAATTGTAATAAATTATATTACATATTTTTATTTATTATTTTTTCTTTTCATAAATTATAATGCACATTGTTATTTATTATTTTTTCGTTTCAATTTTTATGATTATTTTTTCTAAAATATTTAACAAAACTTCATATTAGATTGTTGGAATCCATAGTGCACATTGTTTCTCATTGTGGCTATAAGAGATTTCTATAGTAAGAAATATGACATTTTGGTATCTGTATTGCAATTCTATAAATGTTTTTAATATGAATTTGGTTTTTAATATGTATATATGAATTTGGTTCTTAAATTATACATATTAAGAGTTTTGGCTCTTTGGTATTTGTGGTGTAATTTTGTAAATGCTTTTAATATGGATTTGGTTTTTAACTATATAATTTTGTTTATTTAGTCAATTCTTTTAACTTTAAGAGTAATAAAATAATTAGATTATTTTATCATATATTATATATATATTTTAATTTTAAGAGTAATAAAATAATCAGATTATTTTTATATCACTATAGAAGGAATTTTGTATAATTGAATAGCTAGTTTTATTATTAATAAAAAAATAATTCTAATAATTTTTCATTTTTCATTTTTTATTTTATTTGATTGCAAATAATCTTAGTAAGGTGTTATTAGTTTGTAAGATCTATTTCCTATATCTAAATATTTAGTTGCTTATCACCCTACTAGACCTCTTTCCTCTCATACAATAATCATGTATGTACATAAAATCCCAATCAGGCTTCTCTATGTTAGTTTTACCCTCAACATGTTGTCATTTGCAACCATATCTCCTTGTACAAGCCACAATATCTTGGCTTTGAAACCACTTGTTGTAAAAAGTGAGATAGAAATAAATACATTTTATAATACATGATAACACATAAACAATTAAAAATACATGAACACCATATTTTACCCTAGTATCCGTTACGAGAAAATTGAATAATATATCTACTATTTCTCATGGCTTAAAAGAATCCAAACTAGCCAAAGTGAGCCCTCCAATCAATTTAAGAATATTACAATAGAGAATCCTCAAGATTTCAACAACTTCATCACATATAATCGATAGGCTCTAAGACCATGGCCACAAAAGTCATGTGCCCACATTTATGATTTCGTTTTAGCTTTATTATTACTTAGTATACAAGCAAATGATGAAATCGAGTAAAAAACATAGTAAATTACTCCATAATGGCTTTCCTCGTCATTTTTAATACTAATAAAAATCTTCGCTATATCCCTGGCAACTTTGTAAAAATATTCTCTTAATAAAAAGTCAAAGAAAACTTCATATGGATGATCCAATTAAATACTTCCTGTTCAATATTTATCTAGTTTCTAAAATTTCTTATAACATGCTACAGCCTTAGAGCGTTTCCATTGCAACATGTGGTGCAATTGCTAGTTATTATATTTATTCACTTACTTTCTTGCATAGTTGCATCTCATTATAGTTGTCTACTTTAAACTTTCTTGCATAGTTTATAGTTGTATTTCTCATATGAAATTAAATCGTTAAAAACACAATGTTTTACTTCTTAAATTAGAGATTCAAAAAACAAGATCTCCCTCATCTAATTTACGATATGTAGCTACCAAATTAACATAAAAATAAACAATGAAATACTAATTTACAAATCTTTCACAAATAAAAACAATTCTAAGCTTCAACTTGAGCTTATACAACCATTTATTTTTCCAACCTTTATTCATACATTAATGTCTCTTCCTACAAAAATTTGTTTGGAAATAACTTATCTATAATTTAAAAAAAAAAAAAAACAGAAATAAGTCTATGCCGCCATTATCCACACATTAACATGCTCCCTTCTGCAACGAAGGGCTAAGGAATAAAAATGGCAATAAGAAAAAATAAAAAATAAAAAAATAAACCATTTACTGTTTAGAGTACCAAAAAGTAGGAACAAACTGTTGATAATAGTATCAAAAAATGCGTGGGCAGAAATTGAAACATCATATAAACAATTTTTTACTGTTGCATTCACTGCAACACTGACCGGACACTGACCGGTCGGTGGAGTGGTGAATGTCTTTGTTTACGCCCCTGCGGTTAGAAAAGATCTCCATGAATATCAAAGAAACAAATTACAAAAAAACGACTTATGAATATGTAATTTCAAGAAACAAATTACAAGAAAAACGACTTCTGCCATATTCATAGGTTGGCGTTATTTTTTAAGGTAGCAAAATTGGCATTTCCCTTTGTTCGAATCAAATTAATTTGGGGAAGAAAATTTAAAAATATGTGTGAATTCAGTAAATATATGTAGAAAGACAGACCGAGGTGGATAAACAGCAACCACCATTAACAGCACTCTAACTCTAACTTTGCTAGCTTTTCCTGAAAGAACTTATATCAGATTAGGTTTAATATACAGGAATTGAACACTCCATGCAGCAGACGAACAATAAGCACCAGCTTTAAGCCCACGCTTATTTTGGGCAATGCGGGTACCCCCTGTTTTACGCCGTCGCTTATTTTGGGCAACCAATTTTGTATAGCTTGTCAGTGTCTTTGAGAACGAATCGACCAGAAACGCCCTAAAGAAAGGCGCACGTAGAGTCCAACCCTTGCCAGATGCCACTGCCGGCTGTTGTGCTGCGTAACGTAATGTATGAATTCAGTAAATATATGTACAAAGAGGGAGGTGGATATACAGCAACCACCATAACATCACTCTTACTTTGTTCGCTGTTCCTGAAAAGATTATAACAGAGATTAGGTTTAATAAACAGGAATTGAACACTCCATGCAGCAAAGCAGAGTAACAATAAGCACCAGAGGTTACACAGCATTTAACCACGATTATTTCGATGTAGAAGGCGTGCAGAGTTTTTGCGCTTCTTTTTTCTTAATCCCGGAGGATTAATTGAACAGAATTTAGGGACGTTGCGGCAGATAGTTGAACCAGTCATCGCGCTTCCTTATCATCA
>APFE031501039.1:18979-39024 GCA_000404065.3 Pinus taeda
TTTATGAAGACCAAACCCAGTTACACTTTCTTCAACACCCCCTCTTAACTAGGGAGGTATTCATAAATCATTACAAGGTGTTTGGCTCTTTTTCAATCTTGAATAATTCACATAAGAGAAACCAAATTTGCAACCCATCTATTATAGCATCATATTAGCCAACATTGCTCATAGCAAGGCCTTGACTAACAGCTTTATCTCTCATAATATCAGAGCACAATGTTGGCGAGGCCAATGGCTTATAAACACCTTATTCATTGTCTCTAAAGGTACATACCCACACAGGTGTTCCCTGAGTATGACCTTTTACGACAATTCTTGTCTTGGGTTCCCAGCCCTCAAAGAATACCGCTCCTCTTGCCTACTCTTGTCTTGGATTCCCTACACATCCTCGGAGAGCATCAGATGCCAAACGATAACCCAATCCTCCCATTATTTCTTGCCAAGTGAAGACAAGAATGTTGTGTCTATCTCTTCCCCTTGATTGAGTGAGACATGCCCAAGTTTCCTCTGATAAGGAACTTGCCCAAGCTCCTTTATAGTTGGGAACTTGTTAGAACTCCCTTTTAGGTAGGGTCTTGTCCATTCATCAACAACGTCTTCTTCGTGGGTCCTTCAGCCGCTTGATCTCCTTCATTCCTTCGATGTCATGAAGTCTTTGTTTGAACTTCTTCTTGGCAGGGTACCGGCCATCGATCACTTTCCCTCCCGGTTTGTCATGTCATTGCTCCCTTCGTGGAAAGTGGCCTTCTTCATATATACCAGGTCCTTTTTGTCATCTATCTACTCCTTTATCATCTTGTCTATCCTTCATAATACTTATCACATGGATGATTAGTTGTACTCACTTGTTCCCATACTTTGATTTAGTGCCCCTTCATGACTTCATCGTGGTATTGCTTCAACACTAAATGGTGCTTTTGCTGGATGGCCTCTTCACCACGGCATATTTGTAGAGTTGAATCGGTTATCTTCACCTTACTATCTCCAAGGCCTTCGTAGGTGTCAAGGGTCCTTTATCTTTTTCTTCCTTTGTCAGAGTTTCCATGCCTTCTTACGAGAGATGTTGACGAATCTTCTCAAATAGTTATTCTTTGTGACCGCGATGTTCTTCACATGCTTGATCTCTTTCTTCATTTGCTTCTTCTTGGATTGATTAGTCAACCACCTTATGCTTCTTATGAGAGAACTTCTTCATGTTGACCTTTACTCCACTGTAGTACATGCCTCCGAGCATGTCGTTGGCGAAAGAGATCCTTTTATTCTTGATCGTGATTCTAGAACTTTTCCCATGACCCAATCAATATATATGAGGACATGGCCTAAAATTTGATGCATAAATACCTCATCTTGATTATGCTTTTATCATCTCGGCTTTATTTGATAGTTCTCCTCGATTGGTGTAGCCTTTCTTGCTTTATCTACTCTCACCTATCTATAAATGGGACCCCCAATGAGACCTCTACTGCCTTTGAAAGAAGACTTTAAGCAAAGAGGTTGACTTAGTCATAAGAGGATCTTCCTTCTTTTGCTTCTTGTCATCTTCTTTTACTTCTTGAGTTACATGGGCTTCTTCCCTTTTTCTCTTGTTGTTGTTGTCCTTCTTAAGTTTAGGACAATCCCTTTTGTAGCGTCCATATTCTTGGCATCCAAACCGTTGGACTTTGGACGTGTAGTGGTCCCAACCAATTTGTTACATTCCTTGCAAAAAGACACTGAGGTATACTCAGAAGGGGACATATACTTACTTGATAGAGTTTGAGATGTAGTGAACTTGCTTTATTCTTGAAGACTTGAGGGCTTGCCTTCCTTAGATCTTGATGTTGTTCAAGTTGCTTTCTTCAAATGGACTTGCTTGATGACTTGAATCATACTTCCTTTCATTTTTCAAGATGGTGTAGCTTGATGTAGGTCCCTCTTTGATTTGTTCTTATTGTAGGGCCTTTATACAAGTTGTTCTTCTTGCTTTGTAGTCTTCCATGATGAATGATAGATGGTAGACCTTCTTTTCCTTGATGTGATTGAGACTTATTGGCTTGATGCTTCAACCTTGCAGATGTTCTTGAGATTCCCTTTCCTTTATGTGTCACCTTAGCTCTGATACCACGTTGAAGAATCTAGGGCAATGGGGTATAGCGGGATTCTTCTAGACTTGATAAAAATTTGTGAATCTCTTTTACAATTTATCTTGTTATATTAATCTTCTTATCTTCTTATTAATGCATGTGTGTTTACTTTCATCAAACTGGTGCCAAAAACATAAGAACAAGAACACAAGATGTTGGTTCTCTGCCAAGGAAAAACTCGTAAATTTCTCTTATTGAAGCTTCTTATTGGTCATTGTGAATCCCTAGACCCTTGACAATGATATCCTCCCAGCACAAGTCGAGTCCTTCCTCCTCTCCGCACTTTCTTTCTTCGGCACTTCGTTCCCCGACACTGTGTCCTTCTTTCAACTTTTGATAGTCCATGGTGGACTAGCTCTAGAAGAGACTCCAGCCTTTGATCCTTAGCAAGATCCTTTACCAATGAATAAACCTTCATTCTCTTGACCGACCGAGCCTTTCTCTTGACGTGGGGTTACAGACTTGATTTACACCAAGTTTACTACACCTGGGGTGATTTCCATCGCGACGAGACATGGAAACCCCAAATTTCCCACGCTTGGGATGCTTTCGACAAGGTGGGACATGGAATCCCCGAGTTCCCCACAATTTGGAAACTTTTGTGGAGGAGGGACTGGGAGACCCCATGTCACGCTCCTATCCTAGTGGTAGTATTTCAACCACGCATAAGCGGGTGCAGCACCGCCGTACTTTTTCCTTTTACCAATACTTGAGTACATGGTCTGTGCCTACTTCAACACTCAGTCAATTTTCCAATAAGTGTTCTTAACAATGCAGTTAAAATAACTTACCATAAATTTATCTTCAATTATTCTTTCAACACTCAATCAATTTTCCAATAAGTGTTCTTAGCAATGCAGCGAAAATAACTTACCATAAATACTTTTTTAGTACTTCCACTATTTTCTCAACCTCAAAATTCCCAACGCTGCAACTGTAGTGTGCTTCCCAAATCATCTTGTAATGCTCACTTGAAGGAACACAAAGGTGTCCCAGGTGGCATAACAGTGCATCCTTGAGCTGAAAATATGGAACTTGTTGAGCCTCCAAGTGTGTCTGGTATGTGTTGTTGAATTCTCAGTGGCTTTTGTAGAGAAGTGGATCATCAGAAGTCTCATGTCCATAACACAAACCTACGATAGATGTTGGAAAGACCTAGAGAGTTGCAGAGCTCTCTTAGAGTGTTTGGGGTTGGCCAATCCCGAATGAATTGGATCTTGGCTATATCCACATGCACCCACCATTCATCAATAATATATCCCAAATATTGAACCTCGTGTCATGTGGTTGTGCTGCACTACCCACGGCCTACATGACACAACTGCACACCTAAACTGTGAACCTGTCTGCCTGACTTTCCGTTCCGTGGTGCCCAAACTCTGCCCGTTGGTGCGGTCCTTAGTGAGGGCGCGTGGCCCGCATGTAGTGCGGCCTGCCTGCTAGGACGATAACCCACCCCGCTCTGCCTGTCCACGCTACCAAGTCTAACCCGTCGTCTGTAATCCACCCGCCGGTGCGGCCCTCTTACCCGCATCCTTCTCTTCCTTCTGTTTTCACCCAACTCCTTCCTTCACACTTGTTCTGCAATGTGGAAGTCTGAGTTCGATGTCCCTTCGTCGAACGCCATGCTCCTTACTTATACGCATCCTTTCACCCAACGGATGTGTCTCTCGGGGATAACAAGGGTCGGCTCCATCAACATGCATGCCCAGTTGACCTACCACATAACCTCGTTACACCCCATTCCAATGAATCGCCACGTCCCTTCATGTGCACTGTCACACCCATGGGTCGGCTCCAACACCTCACCGATTACAGATGTCGCCGCACGTCGCACACCCGCTCGCGTCCTAACTCATCCACACATGGTCACCTATTTCATCCGAGGGTCACCCGCGCACCTTCCATCGGTGACTCGCCCATCGTGCAGGTATCAAGGGGCGTGCGCCATGCCCAACACGGTGCGACCGCTATGAGTGCGCCCATCACCATCGCGCATAAGCGAATGTCGTTCCAAGACTTCGCATATAATTGAAGGCTCACTTGATTCACATATAGCTGAACTCGAGCACCCGTACTACAGGTTCGGTCTCTCGACTCTCTCGGGCGCTCCCAACTCGAATACCTGACCCCCCCCCCCGCGTACGTGGTAGAGGTTTCCGGCGCGATGGGACATGCAAACCCTAGATTTCACATGCACTTGGGCAGCTGTCGTCACAGTGGGGTAGGGAAACCCCACTTTCCCTGCACTTGGATGGCTCATGTCGCAACGAGGCATGGAAACCCCAAGTTCCAGAGACAGACCAGGCAAGCGGTTTCCACCCCGCCGCGAAATGGAAACCCCGAGTTCGCAAGACTTGGGAGGTTCTTCATCGTTCCGCGACATGGAAACCATGAGTTCCATAAACTTTGTCGATTTCGGTCACGTTGGGACATGGAAATCCAAGTTCCCCGCATCGGGGCCACGCTTTTCGCCCGAGCGGGAGTTGGAGACCCCAGAGGTTCACAGAATTAGGCAGTTTCCCTCATGCCACGAAACAGAAAGCCCCCGGGTTCTGCAAACTCGGGCGGTTCTCTATCGTTCCGCGGCATGGAAACCCAAGTTCCCTGCATCGAGGTCATGGTTTCTGTCGTGGCATGACATGGAGGACCCCGAGGTCGTGGTTTCCGTCATGTCACAAAATGGAAAGCCCCATGTTCGGTAGACTTGGGTGGCCATTCCTTGTCGCGCGATGACATGGAAACCCGAAGCTCCCCAAACTTGGTCGGCCATTCCCTGTCGCGTGGTGACATGGAAACCTGAAGCTCCCCATACTTGGGGGGTAGTTTTAGCCGTGGTGCGAGGGACATGGGAACCCCGCATGTCATGCCCCCAGTCCTACGATAGTCTTTCAACCGTACTTGGCGAGGTGCGGCGCCATCGAACACTTTCTTTTCACCAATACTTATGTTCATGGACTACGCCTAACCATTAGTCTGCTTAGTTTGTTTTTCACAACCAAGTATTATTATGTTTCCTTTATACCAATGAACACCCATATACATTCATTATCATCAACAATTATACATGAAGAACATAATTGCACAATATAAAAGGGAGGGGCACGACAGCGACATAGGCACAACAGAGTTTTGGGGCTCCCATCTGGGACCACAACAACAAAGGCTCAATGGAGCACCAAGCAAAATTTCACCATTCTTATCATTGGGATGGGCAGAGGGATGGGGATGAGCATGGCCCACATTACTGCTTATGTGCTACTGATTGGGGATGGAGAGAAGATGAAAATCGGCCACCCTACAAACGACCCAAGGCCATCATTCATTCAAACCAAAAAACACAACTCGCTTACCAACACACCTTTCACACGGAAAGAAAACCTGTCGCTGGTATCATCTGGAGGGGCACGAGGGGACCAAGACGAGCCAGGGAGCCACACCACAACGACCCTAATAACTTGGAGAGTATAAGGGGAATTGTTCACATATGCCTCCCCAGACGAGCATGGCCAAGATTACCGCTCATGCGCTACCGAGTGGGGATGGAGAGAAGATGAAAATCGGCCACCCTACAAATGACGCAAGGCCATCGTTCAGACAAACCTGAAAAAACAACTCGATTGCCAACCCACCTTTCACACGGAAAGAAAACCTGTCGCTAGTATTATCTGAAGGGGCACGAGGGGACCAAGATGAGCCAAGGAGCCACACCACAACAACCCATACAACTCCAAGAACTTAGAGAGAATAAGGGGAGTTTTTCACGTATGCCTCCTGGGACGAGCACGGCCAACATTACCTCTCATGCACTACCGAGTGGGGATGGAGAGAAGATGAAAATCGACCACCCTACAAATGACCCAAGGCCATCATTCAGGCAAACCCAAAAACACAACTCAATTTCCATCCCACCTTTCACACGAAAAGAAAACTTGTCGCTGGTATCATCTGGAGGGGCACGAGGGGACCAAGACAAGCCCAGGAGCCACACCACAACAACCCATACAACTCAAAGAACTTAGACAGAAGAAGGGAAATTGTTCACATATGCCTCCCGGGACGAGCATGGCCAACATTATCGCTCATGCGGTACCGAGTGGGGATGGAGAGAAGATGAAAATCAGCCACCCTACAAACGTCCCAAGGCCATCATTCAAGTGAACCCGAAAACACAATTCGATTTCCATCCCACCTTTCACACAGAAAGAAAACCTGTCGTTGGTATCATCTGGAGGGGCACGAGGGGACTAGGACGAGCCCGGGAGCCACACCACAACAACCCATACAACTCCAAGAACTTAGAGAGCGGAAGGGGAATTGTTCACATATACCTCCCGGGACGACAATGGCCAACATTACCGCTCATGTGCTACCGAGTGGGGATGGAGAGAAGATGAAAATCGGCCACCCTACAAATGACCCAAGGCCATCGTTTAGGCAAACCTGAAAACACAAATCGATTGCCAACCCACCTATCACACGGAAAGAAAACCTGTCACTGGTATCATCTGAAGGGGCACGAGGGGACCAAGACGAGCCAGGGAGCCACACCACAACAACCCACACAGCTCCAAGAACTTAGACAGTAGAAGGGGAATTGTTCACATATGCCTCCCGGGACGATCATGGCCAACATTACCGCTCATGCGCTACTGAGTGGGGATGGAGAGAAGATGAAAATCGACCACCCTACAAATGACCCAAGGCCATCATTTAGGTTAACCCGAAAACACAACTTGATTTCCATCCCACCTTTCACACGGAAAGAAAACCTGTCGCTGGTATCATTTGGAGGGGGATGAGGGGACCAGGACGAGCCCGGGAGCCACACCACAACAACCCATATAGCTCCAAGAACTTAGAGAGCAGAAGGGTAATTGTTCACATATGCCACCCGGGACAACAATGGCCAACATTACCGCTCATGCGCTATCGAGTGGGGATGGAGAGAAGATGAAAATCTGCCACCCTACAAACGACCCAAGGCCATCGTTCAGGAAAACCCAAAAACACAACTCGATTTCCAACCCACCTTTCACACAGAAAGAAAACCTGCCACTGGTATCATCTGGAGGGGCACGAGGAGACCAGAACAAGCCGGGGAGACACAACACAATAGCCCATACAACTCTAAGGACTTGGAGAGCAGAAGGGGAATTGTTCACATATGCCTCCCAGGACGACCATGTCCAACATTACCGCTCATGCGCTACCGAGTGGGGATGGAGAGAAGATGAAAATTGGCCAACCTACAAATGACCCAAGGCCATCATTCAGGCAAACCCAAAAACACAACTTGATTTCCAACCCACCTTTCACACAGAAAGAAACCCTGTCGCTGGTATCATCTGGAGGGGCACGAGGGGACCAAGATAATCCGGGGAGCCACACCATAGCAACCCATACAGCTCCAAGAACTTAGAGAGCAGAAGGGGAATTGTTCACATATGCCTCCGGGGACGAGCATGGCCAACATTACCACTCATGCGGTACTGAGTGGGGATGGAGAGAAGATGAAAATTGACCACCCTACAAATGACCCAAGGCCATCCTTTAGGAAAACCTGAAAACACAACTCAATTACCAACCCACCTTTCACACGCAAAGGAAGCCTGTCACTTGCATAATTTGGATGGGCATAAGGGGACCAAGACGAGCCAGGGAGTCGCACCACAACAAACCATATGAGTTTACATGGACACCCTCACCAATAAGAGTTTGCACGGATGGCCTCGAATGACCTGCCTGAACGAGTTGACACAGGCGCCCTTGAACGACCCGCCCGTAAGAGTTTACATGGGTGCATACAAGACCGAAATGAAGGGACAAGGGAGAGACAAGCAATCACGCTGCACGAATATGCACAAATCCAACCTCGGGTCACAACTCAGCATTTTTGTCATGGGATCATTTGCCCGAGCGTGCCCTCATCTGACTTGCCTGAACGAATTGATGCGGACGCCCTAAAACGAACCACCCGAACGAGTTTACATGGGTGCCCAAACAACTGTAACGAAGGGACAAGGGAGAGCCGAGAAAACGAGCTACACGAACATGCACAAAGCCAACCTCGGGTCACAACTTAGCATTTTTTGATACGGGCTTATTCGCTCGGCCATGCCCTCGCCCGACCCGACCGAACGAGTTCACACGGACGCACTCGCCCGACTAGCCTGAAAAAGTTGACATGCACGCCCTCAAACTACTCACTGAAACGAAGGGACAAAGGAGAGCCGAGAAAATGAGCTGCACGAATGTGCACAAAGCCAACTGCGGGTCACAACTTAGCATTTTTGATACGGGCTCGTTCGACCGGGCGTGCCCTCGCCCGACCCGACAAAACGAGTTCACACGGATGCCCTCGCCCAACCATCCCAAACGAGTTCACATGCACGCCCTCAAACGACTCACCGAAACGAAGGGACAAGGGAGAGACGGGGAAACGAGTTGCACGAACGTGCACAAGGCCAACCTCGGGTCACAACTTAGCATTTTTTGATACGGGCTCGTTCGCCCGGGCACACCCTCGCCCGACCCGCTCGAACGAGTTCACATGGACGACCTCACCCAACCCGCCCGAACGAGTTCACACGCATGCCCTCAAACAACTCACTGAAACGAGGGAACAAGGGAGAGACGGGGAAATGAGTTGCACGAACACGCACAAAGCCAATCTTGGGTCACAACTTAGCATTTTTTGATATGGGCTCGTTCGCCTGGGTGTACCCTCGCCCAACCCGCCCGAAGGAGTTCACATGAACGCCCTCGCCAAACTCACTGAAACGAAGGGACAAGGGAGAGTCGGGCAAACAAGCTACATGAACGTGCACAAAACCAACCTCGGGTCACAACTTAGCATTTTTTGATATGGGCTCATTCGCCTGAGCATGACCTCGCCCGACCCGCCTGAACGAGTTCACATGGACAACCTCGCCCAACCCGCCCGAACGAGTTCACACGCACGCCCGCAAATGACTCACCAAAACGAAGCGACAAAGGAGAGCTGGGGAAATGAGTTGCACGAACGTGAACATAGCCAACCTCGTGTCACAACTTAGCATTTTTTCATATGGGCTTGCTCGCCCGGGCGCACCCTTGCCCGACCCGCCCGAACGAGTTCACACGCACGCCCTCAAATGGCTCACTGAAACGAAGGGATAAGGGAGAGCCAGTCAGACGAGCTGCACGAATGTGCACAAAGCCAACCTTGGGTCACAACTTAGCATTTTTTGATACAGGGTCATTCGCCCGGGCGCGCCCTCGCCCGAATGAGTTCACACGGACGCCCTCGCCTGACTCGCCTGAACAAGTTCACACGCATGCCCTCAAACGACTCACCGGAACGAAGGGACAAGGGAGAGCTGGGGAAAAGAGCTACACGAACATGCACAAAGCCAGTCTCAGGTCACAACTTAGCATTTTATGCTATGAGCTTGTTCGCCCGGGCACGGCCTCACCCAACCCGCCCGAACGAGCTCACACGCGTGCCCTCAAATGAGTCACCAAAACGAAGGGACAAGGGAGAGTCGGGCAAATGAGTTGCATGAACATGCACAAAGCCAACCTTGAGTCACAAATTAGCATTTTTTGATATGGGTTCATTCACCTGAGCACGCCCTCGCCCGACCCGCCCGAACGAGTTCACACGGACACCCTCGCACGACCCGCCCGAACGAGCTCACGTGCACGCCCTCAAATGACTCACCGAAACGAAGGGACAAGGGAGAGCTGAGAAAACGAGCTGCACGAAAGTGCACAAAGCCATCCTTGGGTCACAACTTAGCATTTTTTGATACAAGCTAGTTCGCCCGGGTGCGCCCTCGCCCGACCCGCCCGAACGAGTTCACACAGATGCCCTCGCCTGACCCGCCCGAACGAGGTCACACAGACGCCCTCGCCCAACCCGCCCGAACGACCTCACACGCAAGCCCTCAAATGACTCACCGAAATGAAGGGACAAGGGAGAGCTGGGAAAACGAGCTACATGAACGTGCACAAAGCTAACCTTAGGTCGCAACTTAGCATTTTTTGATACGGGCTCGTTCGCCCGGGCGCGCCCTCACTCGACCCACCCAATGAGTTGACACGGACGCCACCGACCAACCCGCCCGAACGAGTTCACATGGATGCCCTCACTTGACCCGCTCGAACGAGTTCACATGCACACCCTCGCCTGACCCGCCCGAACACGTTCACACAGACGCCCTCGCCCGATCCGCCCGAATGAGTTCACACGGACGCCCTCGCCCGACCCGCCTAAACGAGCTCACACACACACCCTCAAACAAATCACCGAAACAAAGGGAAAAGGGAGAGCCGGGCAGACGAGCTGCACGAACGTGCACAAAGCCAACCTCAAGTCAGAACATAGCATTTTTTGATACGGGCTCGTTCGCCCGGGCGCACCCTCACCCGACCCACCCGAACGAGTTCACACGGATGCCCTCGCCTGACCTGCCTGAACGAGCTCACACGTGCGCCCTCAAACGACTCACTGAAACGAAGGGAAAAGGGAGAACCGGGCAAATGAGCTACACGAACATGCACAAAGCCAACCTCGTGTCACAACTTAGCATTTTTTGATAAGGGCTCGTTTGCTCGGGCGCGCCCTACCCCGACTCGCCCGAAAGAGTTCACACGAATTCTCTCACCTGACCCGCCCGAACGAGCACACATGCATGCCCTCAAACGACTCACTGAAACAAAGGGACAAGGGAGAGCCGGGAAAATGAGCTGCACGAACATGCACAAAGCCAACCTCGGGTCACAACTTAGCATTTTTTCATACGGGCTCGTTCGCCTGGGTGCGCCCTCACCCCACCCGCCCAAACAAGTTCACACGGACACCCTCACCCGACCCACCCGCATGAGTTCACATGCACGCCCTCAAACAATTCACCGAAATGAAGGGACAAGGGAGAGGTGGGCAAACGAGCTACACGAACGTGCAGAAACCCAACCTCGGGTCGCAACTTAGCATTTTTTGATATGGGCTCGTTTGCCAAGGCACGCCCTCGCCCGACCAGCCCGAACGAGTTCACACGCACGCCCTCAAATGACTCACCGAAACGAAGGGACAAGGGAAAGTTGGGCAAACGAGCTACACGAACGTGCACAAAGCCAACCTCGGGTCACAAGTTAGCATTTTTTGATACGGGCTCGTTCGCTCGTGCGCGCCCTCGCTCGACCTGCTCGAACGAGTTCACATGGACGCTCTCGCCCGACCCACCCAAACGAGTTCACACACACGCCCTCGCCCGACCCGCCCGAACAAGTTCACACGCACACCCTCAAACGACTCACCGAAATGAAGGGACAAGGGAGAGCCGGGAAAATGAGCTGCACGAACCTGCATAAAGCCAACCTCAGGTCACAACTTAGCATTTTTTGATACGGGCTCATTTTCCCGGGTGTGCCCTCGCCCGACCCGCTTGAACGACCCACCCGAACGAGTTGACACGGAGACCTTAAAATGACCCACACGAACGAGTTTACATGGGCGCCCACACGACTAAAAAGAAGCTACAAGGGAGAGCTGGGAAAATGAGCTGCACGAATGTGCACAAAGCCAACCTCAGGTCACAACTTAGCATTTTTTATGTGGGCTTGTTCACCCGGTTGCGCGCTTACCCGACCCACCCGAACGAGTTCGCGCAGACGCGCTTGCCTGACCCAACCGAACGAGTTCACACAGACACCCTTGCCCGACCCACCCTGTCACACCCCAACCTTTTTTTTGATTAATTGGGCGCGTGCGGCACCGTCCGAGTCACTAAGGCAACCCATTGTAAGTGACTCCACGGACTACGCCTCTACTTATCCTTATGTAATTAATACAACAACAATCTTTGATTAGATTATAAACACATAAACAATGCACGTAAAATTTATCAAGGCAATAATAAACTTCTTTTATTATTATGATAAAAGATTACAACCGAAGGGCGACCGTTCGTGCTTATCAGCACAACGGTCCGCCAACCTTCTCTGGTGAATTGATACAATATTCCAACAACCGGTCCTTCGTCCACCCTGTTGTATTTATCTACGCACCATATCCAATTCGCTATCGTTCAGCAGGCGGGCGCTCCTCGCACGTCCCGTGCCTACCATAACACCGTGCGTGCCTCTCTACACAATGCGCCCAACTGTAGATTGCCCGACTGCTATGTGCTAACCCGCGGGCCTGTGTTGTGCATATACTAGACTGTCCGTTCAACCGTTGTCTTCGTGACTACCACCCGACCTCTGAACGACCCACACGAAGACTATTGTCTTCGCTGTCTGCACCCGATTAAATCCGAACGATGTACAGATCATAACCCGACTGCGCCACCGTTTGATTTAACTTGGCCTTCTATTTTTACCGTCCGCTCAAACCCGAAGACTGTCGCACCCAGACCTGTAATCCTTGCTGCGCTTTGACCAAACTTCGTCCACTGCGTTCAACTGTTTCCCGATCTTCTATTCCTTGCCCATACCCATGGGCTCATATGAATGCTCTAAGTGCGTACTCCATATAATGGACTTGAAGATTGATGATCCCAAATGCTTAGTGCTCTTCGTATATATATGCGTCCACACCAATTTGGGTGAGGGGTGTCGGTGGCAAGCCGACCCCTAAATTTGTAATGCCTGTCCCTTTCTCCACTAAAGCCGACATGCATTATTATTTTGAACCGCCATGCTTCTTTTAATATCCAAGGGTCGGCTCTTTTATTAATTAAACCGCCCTTTACGTGGGCGGGCTCCCATATCATCGTTCCTCATGGTCAGCCCGCCCCTTTATTATTTTTAGTTGATGGAGAGGTGCGCGCCCGAACGGGATCGTGCCTTCGTGCCGAACTCCAAGTCGTTACATCCTCCCCCACCCGAAGTCATTGTTGTCCCGACAATTCCTGCTTGTTCCCGAACCTGCCGTTCGAACCTTGTAATCCTCCTTCTCCACTTCCATAGAGAATCTTCCGTCTCCCAGTTTTCCTCCGGCACCCCTTTCCACTTAACGAGGTATTCTCGCCTCTGGTGGTAGCCAAGACCTGTGGTGCGATAGCTCAGTATCTTTTCCAACTCTAGTCTTGGTTTGTCCATTATCCCAGCTGGCCCTCTTAGGGGTTCGACTCTCTCCAGATCATTTGAGTCTAGTCGGCATTTCTTCAGCTGACTCAAATGAAAGACTGGGTGTCTCATGCGTAAGTGGCGTGGAAGTTCTAGCTTATAAGCAACTTCCCCAACCCGCTTTTCTATCTGGAATGGTCCCTCGTATTTCCCCTGCAATTTGGCAGTAGTCCCTTTCGCGGGCTGCCACTTCTCTCCGGTGATTCTGAGGAACACCATATCCCCTTCATTAAATTGTGCCTCTCGTCTCCCACGATCAGCAAACTTTTTCATCCTCCTTGCAGCTTCGTGCAAGCGCAACCGTGCAAACTCTATGGTCTCTTCCCATGCCTTCAAAAATTTCTTGGCATTGGTACTCCTTACTCGACCTGCCGTTTCTACGGTATGTGGTGTCACTGGTACCTGCCCATTTACCAACTCGAATGGACTATACCCTGTTGCGGAACTCTTCTTTATATTGTAGCTGAGCTGAGCAATATCTAAGAGTTCGGGCCAATTTTTCTGATCAGCCGCAACATAGTGCCTCAAGTAGTCTTCTAGCAGTGCATTTATACGTTCAGTCTGCCCATCAGTTTGTGGATGGTAACTCGAACGCATCAGCAACTCCGTCCCAACTATGTTGAATAATGATGTCCAAAACAATCCCGTGAATCGAGTATCTCTATCACACACGATACTCATCGGCATACCCCAATACTTCACTACGTACTTGAAGAACAGTTCGGCAGCGCTCTCAGCTCCGCATGGTATCTTCGTTGGAATGAAGACGGCATACTTAGAGAAACGGTTGACCACGACCATAATCCCATTATACCCTTGAGCCTGAGGTAGAGAGACAATGAAGTCTATGGAGACACTTGCCCAAGGTCTCTCGGGGATAGGTAGAGGCTGCAACAACCCTCCCTACCTTTGATGGTCCGATTTGTCCTGCTGACAAATAATACATGTGTGCACATATTCCTCTACTTCTTCTCACATCTTTTCCCAAAAGAAGCCCCTTTCAAGTAGGGCCAAGGAACGACGCTGTCCCGGGTGTCCTGCCCATGGAGAGTCGTGACATTATTTTAAGAGTTGTCTCCTAAGACCAGATTCCTTTGGAATGTAGAGTCGGCTCCCAAAGAACAAGTAGCCATCTCGAAGGAAGAACCTGCGAGTTTTTCCTTCCCCTATCTGCTTCATTATATTTTGTGCCATGGTGTCGGTTCTCAAGCTTTCCTTCAACCTATTCTGCATCTCCTCCGTCATCTGTATTCGACTCCTACTCCTTTCCGCTCAGTCTTCTCCTTCCAATGGTGCAAGCTGTCCCTTTCTACTAAGGGCATCTGCCACTACATTGTGCCTGCCTGGTCGGTATTCAATTGTCATGTCGAATTCCGCCAAGAAGTCTTGCCACCGGGCTTGTTTTGATGAAAGTTTCGGTTGTGATGCAAAATAGCTAGCTGCGACGTTGTCAGTTTTGACAACAAAAGGCTTCCCCACTAGGTAATGCCTCCAGATTTGAAGACAATGGATGATGGCGGTCATCTCCTTCTCATGGACTGGATACCTCCGCTTTCTCTCCTCTAACTTCCGGCTTTCGTAGGCTACTGGATGTTCATCTTGCATGAGGACTCCACCTATTGCAAAGTCTGACGCATCTGTGTGTACCTCTAATGGCCTCTCAAAGTCAGGTAGTTTTAGTACCGGTGCTGTCACCATCCGTTTCTTCAACTCGTCAAATGCCTTTTGACACTCCCCTATCCAACACCACTTCTGGTCCTTCTTGAGCAGGTCCGTTAATGCTGATGTTATTTTGGAGTACCCCTCTACAAACCTTCGTTGGTAGTTGGTCATCCCCAAAAATACCCTCATGTCGTGAACATTCTTTGGCTCCGCCCAGTCCTCGATAGCCTTGATCCTGCTTGGCTCCATTCGAATGTACCCTTGTCCAACAATGTGCCCCAGGAATGGTATCTCTGTTTGAGCGAATACACATTTCGATTTCTTCAAGAACAGCTGGTTCTCTCGTAGCGCCTTGAAGACCATCGCCAAATGTTTCTTATGGTCCTCCATGTTGTCGCTATAGACCACTATATCGTCTAGGTACACCACCACGAACGAGTCCAAATATGGTCGTAGGACATTATTCATCAAGGTACAGAATGTCGCGGGAGCATTGCATAACCCAAACGACATAATAAGGAATTCAAAGCTGCCATACCTTGTCACGATTGCGGTCTTCTTCTCATCTCCTTCGGTGACCCTCACCTGATAATAACCCTGCCTCAAGTCTAGCTTGGAAAATACCTGAGCTTTTGCAAGCTTGTCGAAGCAGTCCGCAGCTAATGGCAAAGGATATCTGTTCCTTATCGTTTGCTTATTAAGTGCACGATAATTGTAGCACATCCTTAGCTCATTGCTATCCTTCTTTCGCTGGAATAACACAGGGGCTCCATATGGGGACCTTGAAGGTCTAATGAAACCGGCCTCAGCTAACTCTTTTAGCTATCGTTTCAACTCCTCCAATTCGGGCCCAGACAACCGATAAGGTGCCTTTGCCGGGGACTCCTTTCTAGGCTCTAGTTCAATACTGTGGTCTACCGTACGTCTTGGTGGAAGCTTCTTTGGAAGTTCATCAGGCATCAGATCTGCATACTCGGTAAGTACATCAGAGATCTCAGTTGGAACAGGTGCCTCTTCCTTGTCCTCGTCGACCCCTTTGCATACCACCGCGTATGTCTCCATGTTTGGTTCCTTCATGGCTCTTCCCAAACTCAGTGCAGAGACATGCTGCACGTTAACTTCCCTTCTTTTCCTATGTGTAGGCAAGGTCCAAGCCCGTGCCTGCCCAACCAATATCACTTCATCGCAAAAGGGAACGACAATGGCTTTGTTACCCTTTAAGAAGTCTTGCCCAAGTATTACGTCGAAGTCATTCATTTCCATAACCGTGAAATCTAACTGACCCGACCATTCTCCTGCTTGTACCGGCACCTCGTGTGCCAACCCCGTCACCCTGGCCCTGGAGTTCACTGCTTTGACTTCCATGTTAGATGGAAGGATTGTCAGCCCAACTGCTCTTGCCAGCCATGTCGCCATAATATTTTGCGTGGCTCCCGTGTCTACAAGGGCCTGGATGGTTTTTCCGTGGATCACCAAGTCCACGAACCCCAAGCTATTCATCCATGCTTTCCCTATGGCCTTGTCAGCTTCGCCCATCATAAGCAACCCTGTTTCACCAAGCCTCTTCATGCTTCTTCTGTCGTGAGCAACCTTGGCTCCGATACCATCTGTCACGCCCCAATCTTTTTTTTTTATTAATTGGGCGCGTGCGGCACCGTCCGAGTCACTAAGGCAACCCATTGTAAGTGACTCCACGGACTACGCCTCTACTTATCCTTATGTAATTAATAAAACAACAATCTTTGATTAGATTATAAACACATAAACGATGCACGTAAAATTTATCAAGGCAATAATAAACTTCTTTTATTATTATGATAAAAGATTACAACCGAAGGGCGACCGTTCGTGCTTATCAGCACAACGGTCCACCAACCTTCTCTGGTGAACTGATACAATATTCCAACAACCGGTCCTCCGTCTGCCCTGTTGTATTTATCTGCGCACCATATCCAATTCGCTATCGTTCAGCGGGCAGGTGCTCCTCGCACGTCCTGCGCCTACCATAACACCGTGCGTGCCTCTCTACACAATGCGCCCAACTGTAGATTGCCCGACTGCTATGTGCTAACCCGCGGGCCTGTGTTGTGCATATACCAGACTGTCCGTTCAACCGTCGTCTTCGTGACTGCCACCCGACCTCTGAACAACCCACATGAAGATTGTTGTCTTCGCTGTCTGCACCCGATTAAATTCGAACGATGTACATATCATAACCTGACTGCGCCACCGTTTGATTTAACTTGGCCTTCTATTTTTACCGTCCGCTCGAACCCGAAGACTGTCGCACCCAGACCTGTAATCCTTGCTGCGCTTTGACCGAACTTCATTCGCTGCGTTCAACTGTTGCCCGATCTTCCGTTCCTTGCCTGTACCCACGGGCTCATATGAATGCTCTAAGTGCGCACTCCATATAATGGACTTGAAGATTGATGATCCCAAATGCTTTGTGCTCTTCGTATATATATGCGTCCACGCCGATTTGGGTGAGGGGTGTCGGTGGCAAGCCGACCCCTAAATTTGTAATGCCTGTCCCTTTCTCCACTAAAGCCGACATGCATTATTATTTTGAACCGCCATGCTTCTTTTAATATCCAAGGGTTGTCTCTTTTATTAATTAAACCGCCCTTTACGTGGGCGGGCTCCCATATCATCGTTCCTCATGGTCGGCCCGCCCCTTTATTATTTTTAGTTGTTGGAGAGGTGCGCACCCGAACGGGGTCGCGCCTTCGTGCCAAACTCCAAGTCGTTACACACCCGAACGAGTTGACATGGACACCCTCAAACGACGCACCCAAACGAGTTTACATTTGCACCTGCATGATTGAAACGAAGGGACAAGGGAGAGCCAAGTAAACGAGTTGCACAAACGTGGGCAAAGCCATCCTCGGGTCACAACTTAGCATTTTTGATACAGACTCGTTCGCCCAGGCGCGCTCTCACCCAAACAACCCGAACGAGTTTACATGGATGCCCTCGCCCGAACGACCCGCCCGAACGAGTTGACAAGCACACCCTCTCCCGACCTGCCCGAATGAGTTGACACGGACGCCCTCGCCCGACCCACCCAAATGAGTTGACACAGACGCCCTTTCCCGAATGATTTTACATGGGCACCCACACTACTGAAATGAAGGGACAACGGAGAGCAAGGCAAACGAGCTTCACAAATGTGCACAAAGGCCACCCCAGGTCACAACTTAGAATTTTCAATACGGGTTCGTGTGCCTGGGCGCGCCCTCGCTCGACCCGCCCAAACGAGTTTGCATGGACGCCCTAGCCCGACCTGCCCAAATGAGTTGACACAGACGCCCTCGCCCGACCCGCCCGAATGAGTTTGCACGGACTCCCTCACCCGAACGACCTGCCCGAACGAGTTTGCATGGACGTCCTCGCCTGAACGAGTTTTCACGGATGCCTTGCCCGAACAACCCGCCCGAACGAGTTTGCACGGATGCCCTCTCCTGAACGACCCGCCCGAACGAGTTTGCACGGACGCCCTCTCCCAAACAACCCACCCAAATGAGTTTGCATGGACGACCTCGCACAACCCACCCAAACGAGTTTACACGGACACCCTCGCTCGACCCGCCAGAATGAGTTTACATGGGCGCCCTCAAACGACCTGCCTAAACGAGATTACATGGAAAATGACCTTCCCGAATGCATTTACATGGGCTCCCTCAAATGACCTGCCTGAACAAGTTTACATGGCAAACGACCCACCCGAATGAGTGTTTACATGGCAAACGACCCACTCGAACGAGTTTACATGGGCTCTGACACACGACCAAAATGACGGCACAAGGGAGATTCGAGCGAACGGGCAACACGATCGTGCACAAAGCCCACCCCCAGTCACAACTTTGCATTTTTTATACAGCCACGTGTGCCTTGGGTGCTGTCACATGACACGGCATGACCCGACCCAACCCGCCCCAATGCGTTTGCATGGGCACCCACACACGACACGTCCCGACCCGCCTGAACGAAATTTGGGGTTTCCATGGGCGCACGACCCGAACGAAATTTTGGGGATTCTGTGGGCACATGACCCGAATGAAGGCACAGGGGAGCGTCAGGAAAATGGGTTGCATGAACGTGTAGAAGACACACGGGCGGTCACAACTTAGCGTTTTTGGCACGGCCACGTGTGTCCGGGAACCCACACACAGCTCGGCTGGCCTTGGGCAAGCCGACCTGACCCGCCCGAACGTGTTTGCATGGGCACCCACACACGACACGACACAACCTGACCCAAAGTAAATTTGGGGTTTCCTTGTATGCACAACCCGAACGAAATTTGGGGTTTCCATGGGTGCGCGACCCGAACGAAGGCACAAGGGAGCGTCGGGCAAACGGGCCACACGAAAGTGTATAAGGCACACGGGGGCTCATGAATTATCATTTTTGGCATTGCCACATGTTCCCGAGCACGCACGCATGGCACGACCCGACTCGCCCGAACGAAATTTGGGGTTTCCATGGGTGCACGACCCGAACGAAGGCATGAGGGAGCGTCGGGCAAACGGTTCGCGCGAACATGCAGAAGGCGCACGGGTGGTCATGCCTTAACATTTTTTTCATGGCCACATGTTCTTGAGCACCCATGCACAACACGGCACAACCCGACCCGACTCGCCCGAACACGTTTGCACGGGCACCCACACACGACATGACCCGACCGACCCGAACGAAATTTGGGGTTTCCATGTGTGCATGGCCCGAACGAAATTTGGTCTTTCCATGGGTGCACGACCCGAATGAAGGCCCGAGGGAGCGTTGGGAAAACAGGCTGCATGAATGTGCAAAAGACACACGGGCGGTGACGACTTAGAATTTTTGGCACGGCCACGTGTGCCGGGGTACCCACACACGACACGGCATGACCCGACCCACCCTGGGCCATCCGACCCAAATCGCCGGAACAAAATTTGGGGTTTCCATGGGTGCATGACCCGAACAAAGAAGTCACACGGGCGTTCATGACTTAGCATTTTTGGCATGGCCATGTGTGCCTGGGCACCCACACATGGCACGACACGCGATGACTCGGCCCGCTCAAAGGAAATTTGGGGTTTGAATGGGCACACGACCCGAATGAAGGCACGAGGGTAGGAATATATTTGAATCTAATACATA
>APFE031501039.1:45474-196263 GCA_000404065.3 Pinus taeda
AACTTTACAATGTTTACAAGGCTTTACAAGTATACTTGGGAAACACCAAGTTTCATACTTAGCCAATTTTACAAATAGGCAACACCTCTGTGTGCCAACCGAGTTCCTTGCCTGAGCTGGGTGGGCGCAACCTCACATGAGCTACCAACCGCACTCCTCAATCGAACCGCGTTTACCGTTGCACGACGGGTGAGCGACCTCACCCGAGTCACCCCATGTTTCCTTTTGCACGACGGGCGGGTGACCTACCCGAGTCACCAGAGACACCTCCGCATTTCTTCTTCCACGATGGGCAGGTGACCTACCTGAGTCACCTGTGTCACATCGAACGGCGGGCACCTTCCTTACCCTCGCCCTCACCCAATAACAAAAACTTGTGTGTATCGTGTGTGCTTGCCCAAGAGTGGGCGCGACTTGGAAACCCCAAAATTAATGGCCGCCGGCTTCGGTCATGGCACGACATGGAAACCCTAAGTTTCCCCAGGCTTGGGCGCCGGGGCATGACTTCGAAACCCCAAAATGTTTTGCGCCAGGCGGAAGCCCAAAATTTTAGGTGCGACATGGAAACCTCAAGTTTCCCCAAGCTTGGGCGCCGGGGTGCGACTTGGAAACCCCAAAATGTTTTGCGTTGGGCGGAAGCCCCAAATTTTAGGTGCGACATGGAAGCCCCAAGTTTCCCCAGGCTTGGGCGCCGGGGCGCAACTTGGAAACCCCAAATTTTTTAGCGCTAGGCGGAACCCCCAAATTTTAGGTGTGACATGGAAACCCCAAATTTTGGCATGACATGGAAGCCCCAGATTTTGGGCACTGGGTGGATATGCCAAATTTTTGGCGCGACATGGAAGCCCCAAATTTTAGGCGCCGGGTGGAAACCCCAAATTTTGGGCGCCGGGGCACGACATGGAAACCCCAATTGTTCCCATGCTTGGGTGTCGTGGCGTGACATGGAAACCCCAGTTTTCCTGGGCTTAGGTGCCTTTTCCATCGTGGCATGGAAACCCAAAATTTCCCGCCCCCAAGCAATAAAACATTGTCGTCTGGAGGAAGAGGCAAAGGCGCGAGAGTGGGAGGGTTGCGCAGATTTGTTTGTGACAAGAGCGAAGCTCTGAATTGAGGCGACCAAGTGCTGAATCTTAGTGGATCATGGCAGTAAGGCCACTCTACCACTTACAATACCCCATCATGTATTTAAGTCGTTTGCAAAGGATTCTTCTCAACGACCATTTGGAATTGAACTTCAAAGCTGCCCCGACCGAGATGCTTCATAGTCGCGGTTTGCAAATGACACGGGCCCCTGGGGGCGACAAAGCGACGCCCCTACTACGGGTCGAGATACAGTCGAAGAGTGACATGCACCGCTTCTAGCGTGGATTCTGACTTAGAGGCGTTCAGTCATAATCCGACACACCGTAGCTTTGCGCCACTAGCTTTTCAACCAAGCACGATGACCAATTGTATGAATCAACGGTTCCTCTCGTACTAAGTTGAATTACTATTGCGGTGTGGTTCATAAGTAGGGTAAAACTAACCTGTCTCACGACAGTATAAACCCAGCTCACGTTCCCTATTGGTGGGTGAATAATCCAACACTTGGTGAATTATGCTTCATAATGATAGGAAGAGCCGACATCGAAGGATCAAAAAGCCACGTCACTATGAACGCTTGGCTACCACAAGCCAGTTATCCCTGTGGTACTTTTCTGACACCTCTAGCTTCAAATTCTGAAAATCTAAAGGATCGATAGGCCACGGTTTCACGGTTTGTATTCGTACTGAAAATCAAAATCAAATTATCTTTTACCCTTTTGTTCCACACGAGATTTATGTTCTCAGTGAGCTCATCTTAGGACACCTGCGTTATCTTTTAACAGATGTGCCACCCCAGCCAAACTCCCCACCTGACAATGTCTTCTGCTTGGATCGACCCGCTGAAACGTGCCTTAAGGCCAAAAATGGGGGAAGTGCCCATCTCTGCCCCACGGAATAAGTAAAATAACTTTAAAAGTAGTGGTATTTCACTTGCACCGAAAACGGCTCCCACTTATTCTACACCTCTCAAGTCATTTCACAAAGTCGGACTAGAGTCAATCTCAACAGGGTCTTCTTTCCCCGCTGATTCTACCAAGCTCGTTCCCTTGGTTGTGGTTCTGCTAGATAGTAGATAGGGATAGTGGGAATCTCATTAATCCATTCATGCACATCACTAATTAGATGACGAGGAATTTGGCTACCTTAAGAGAGTCATAGTTATTCCCGCTGTTTACCAACGCTTGGTTGAATTTCTTCACTTTGACATTCAGAGCACTGGGCAGAAATCACATTGCATCAGCATCTGCAGGGACCATCACAATGCTTTGTTTTAATTAAACAGTCGAATTCCCCTTGTCCATACCAGTTCTGAGTCGACTTCTCAACGCCTAGGGAAAAGCCCCAGCAGGGGGCATTCTACGCCCGTAGCCCAATCGGCACGCGACTACCCGCCCTCACCGCGAGAGAAGCTCAAGCAGACTACCAATAGCCCATGAGTTGAGGGCGCAAACCCCTAGGCCCGGCCCTTAGAGCCAATGCTTTTCCCGAAGTTACAAATCCGTTTTGCCGACTTCCCTTACCTACATTATTATATTGAATATAGGTTGTTCACCTTCGAGACCTGATGCGGTTATGAGTACGACCAGGCATGAACGGTACTCAGTCCTCCAGATTTTCAAGGGCTGCCGAGGGCGCACCAGACACCGCAAGACGTGCAGTGCTCTTCCAACTGTTGGACCCTATCTCCGGGTGAACCGATTCCAGGGTGAGCAAGCCATTAAAAAGAAAAGATAACTCTTCCCGGGGCCCCGGACGACGTCTCCGGATTTCCTAACGTTGTCGCACGCCGCCATGTCCCGGTTTGGGAATATTAACCCAATTCCCTTTTGATGCTCGTTCAGAGTGCACCCTTGATACAAGGCTTCCCCATCTCTTAGGATCGACTAACCCATGTCCAAGTGTTGTTCACATGGAACCTTTCCCCACCTCAGTCTTCAAAGTTCTCATTTGAATATTTTCTACTACCACCAAGATCTGCACTGGGGGCCGATCCACCCAAGCTCATGCCTGAGGTTTGTCAATGAAGCCTGCGTCCTCCTACTCATCGGAGCCAGGAAATTGCTCCGACGGTCAAGTATAGGTTGCACACTTCAGCGCCATCCATTTTCGGGGCTAGTTGATTCGGCAGGTGAGTTGTTACACACTCCTTAACGGATTTCGACTTCCATGACCACCATCCCGCTGTCTTAATTAACCAACACCCTTTGTGGGATCTAGGTTAGTGTGCAATTTGGCACCGTAACTCGACTTTCGGTTCATCCCGCATCGCCAGTTCTACTTACAAAAAATTTTCCACTTGGAGCTCTTGATTCCATGGTGCGGCTCAATGGAGAAGCCGCACCTTCTTACCTATTTAAAGTTTGAGAATAGGTCAAGGGAATTACGCCCCTGATGCCTCTAATCATTTACTTTACTCGATAAAACTCGTGCATGAGATCTAGCTATCCTGAGGGAAACTTTGGAGGAAACCAGCTACTAGATGGTTCGATTAGTCTTTCGCCCCTATACCCAAGTCAGACGAACGATTTGCACGTCAGTATCGCTACGAGCCTCCACCATATTTTCCTCTGGTTTCACCCTGCTCAGGCATAGTTCACCATCTTTTGGGTCCCAATAGGTGTGCTTGCACTCAAACCCTTCACATAAGCTCAAGGTCGGTCGATGATGCACCCTCCCAGGAGAGGGGATCTCACCCATCAGCTTCCTTGCACCTCGCAGGTTTTCAAACCCGCCGACTCGCACACATGTTAGACTCCTTGGTCCATGTTTCAAGACGGAACGAATGGAACACCCGCCGACCAACACCATGACTGCGCAGGTGCACAGCCCACCACAAGGGCGCACACTTCATTCCTCAACCACCGCAGTGGAAAACCGACATGCGGCAATCCACTCGCACTTGTGACGATGCAATAGCCCATGTTGGTTTGCACCTCAAGTTGAGCGGCGGACCAGCCTGAGTTGTTCCACATCTGACCGAGACAAATCAACAGCCTCCATCTGCTTCCCTCCCACCAATTTCAAGCACTCTTTAACTCTCTTTTCAAAGTCCTTTTCATCTTTCCCTCGCGGTACTTGTTCGCTATCAGTCTCTCGCTTGTATTTAGCCTTGGACAGAATTTACCACCCAATTAGGGCTACATTCCCAAACAATCTGACTCGCCGACAACACCTCGTGATGCAGCAGGGTCCCGGGCCGACGGGGCTATCACCCTCTCTGGCGCTCCCTTCCAAGGGACTTGGCCCAAGTCCGCTACTGAGGAAGCCTCTACAGATTACAATTCAGGCAACGTTGCCACCCAATTTTCATGTTGGGCTCTTCCCGGTTCACTTGCCGCTCTTAGGGGAATCCTTGTAAGTTTCTTTTCCTTCGCTTAATTATATGCTTAAACTCAGCGGGTGTTCTCGCTTGAGCTGAGGTCGCAAAGTTGGAGCTAAATCCTCCCTACCTGATGGGAGGGCAAGAGAGAGCAAAGCAAGTTCGAGCGATGCCACACAAAGCCCGCATTAGCTGACACCGGCTGCCCATCCAAGGAGACAAGATCACCGCTTTCCGACGCATGCCACGGAACATCGCTTGAGGTATTTCAGCCAACCACACCGCGTTGGGCATGGACGACTAGCTCCACTACTCCCTAGCATATTGCAGGGAACGCGTTTGAATGGGATGCGATGCCCAGACAGACATGCCCTCGACTGAGGCCTCGGGCACAAATTGCGTTCAAAAACTCGATGATTCACAGGATTCTACAATTCACACTAGGTATCGCATTTTGCTATGTTCTTCATCGTAACAAGAGCTGAGATATCCGTTGACGAGAGTCATTTCCACGTATTACCGAAAAATCAGCCACAACACTGAATAGGGGCACCCCCCACAACAAATGCAAGGCCAAGGGCCAAAGGGAAGGAAAACGCATGAGAGAAAGAGAAACAAAGGTGCTTACCCCCCTCAAAGGAGGAGGCTTGAACATAGAACAATCTCCCCGAGCCCCACGCCCTCGCAAAATGGGGGGAATTGCATGGAACAACAATTGAGAAGGACTAGGGTGGCCACCCGTGGAGCTCACACTGCTTTTATTCCTTCCCGAACACCAGTCCACAACAATTCCCCCTTTTCTCCGTAAAGCTAGGGACCAAAAGGAAGAAGGGAAGAAAACAAGGTGAAAGAAATAAAGACCAAACATGGCTACCGACTCACAAGGGGAGGGCTCAAACAAAGCACAAGCCTCCCAAGCCTCGTTCCTTCACAAAAATGGGGGGGAATTGAAGGGGACGACGATCGAGGAGGACTAGGGTGGTCACCCCGGGAGCTCGCACTGCGTTTCTTCCTTCTCGAACACCAATCCACAACAATTCCTCCTTTTCTTCGTAAAGCTAGGGGCCAGAAGGAAGAAAACAACATGAAAGAATGGGACATCAACCGTGGTTACCGGCTCACAAGGGGAGGCTTCAAATAGAGAACAAGCTTCCACAACCCCGTGCCTGCGCAAAAAGGGGGGAATTGCAATGGACGACAATCGAGAAGGACTAGGGTGGCCACCTTGGGAACTCGCACTGCGTTTCATCCTTCCCCAACACCAATCCGCAAAAATCCCACCTTTTCTCTGTAAAACTAGGGGGACGAAAGGAAGAAAACAACATGAAAGAAAGAGAGATATCAAACGTGTCTACCGGCTCACAAGGGGAGGCTGAAACAGAGAACAAGCTTCCACAACCCCCTGCCTTCACAAAAAGGGGGGAACTGTGGGGGATGGCGATCAAGAAGGACTAGGGTGGCCACCCGTGAACTCACATTGCATTTCGTCCTTCCTGAACACCAATCCACAACAATCGCACCCACCTTTTCTCCGTAAAGCTAGGGGCCAACAGAAAGAAGGGAAGAAAACAATAGGAAGGCAAGAGATATCAAACATGGCTATTGGCTCACAGGGGGAGGCTCAACCAGAGAACAAGCTTCCCAACTCCTGTGCCTTCGCAAAAAGGGGGCAACTGCAGGGGACGGCGATCGAGAAGGACTAGGGTGGCCACCCCGGGAAAACACACTGCTTTTCGTCCTTCCCAAACTCCAATCCACAACAATCCCACCTCTCCTCCACAAAGCTTAGGGGCAAAAGGAAGAAGGGAAGAAAACAACACCAAAGAAACAAAGATCCCAAGAAAAGAGGGAAGCTCAACAGCACGCCGAGTATATGTCTGCTAACCAGAAGGAAATCGAACAAGGTACCCAATCAAAAAGCATCCCACCTCTTCACACCCTCCCACCTACATGTACAACACAACACCCTTTACAACATAACAAACATCAATCAAACAACCAAGAAAATAAATCACAACCTAAACTTGACCACTAGAAGAGACAAGGGCCGCGATGAGACCAGTGTCTGGAGCACGTTACTAAAAGGTAAACAACCCCCCAACCCGCCACAAGGCTTCAAACGACAAATAGACTACTACTAATAACACAAACCCACCCTGTTGTTGCACCCCTCCATGTACAAAACACCCAACAACCTTTCCAGCGAGAAAGTCAACGAGGGTCAAGAATCAAACTCCAAAGAGGAGTTGTCACGAGCGGACACTCAATGCTGGAGAAAGTCGCGGGCCACAAATACATCAATGGTGCAAGGCCACTAAAGGGAGGGATGCCTGCAAAGTGCACACCACGAAACAAAGAAATGACCAAGTCCCACAAAAAACCCACAATCCAAAGGGAGGAACAAAGACACAACCCGCTACTTCTTTTTCCCTTAGAAGGGGAGTGGCTCACGAGAGGACAAGGAATTCCCTCAACGGCAAAGGCACGAGATAAGATTGCCAGCCTCTTACCCACTAGCTGGGAAAATTTCGATCTCGATGGAGCTCAGACCGAGGGAGGGGTTTTTCATTACCTGGAAAACCAACCCTTCCACGCGGGCATTGTCGAGGCATGGTCGGGATGGACTAGGGTGGCCAGCCCAACGGGTTGAACCACTCTTCATCCATTCGACACTGACCCCACCCCGACAATTTCCCATCATAGAAGGTTTGAGCTACCAAGCGCACGCACAACCACTCCCTCGACCCAACCACCAGCGAAAAGGCTCACCCAAGAAACACATCAACCACTGCCGCCTTTTTGAGAGAACCAACTATGGAAGCTCGCACCCTTGGCCCATTCCTTCCAATGAAAAAAAGACCGAGCACCATCGCTACGAATGAGTCTTAATTTTTTATCCATCGTATTTCCCGAGCACCTCAACCGCAACAACCATGCCCAGCCGAATAGGTTGTCGGAAGGGCTCCCAAGAAACAAGCTTCTGAACCCTCCCCAGAAACCCATTGGGGGAAAGAAAAACAAAAGATGGGTGGGACAAGCATAAGCATGGCTTGCGAGCACACATGAAAAAACAAGCATTACCTCAAGACAAGCAACCAACAATGTTCTCACCAAACACCAAACCCGCTCCCCTAGAGACACAGCACGTAGTCCCACATTGCAATCAAAACCCAACCAACCCGAACCAAAAAAGAAAACCCCTGCTATCAATGATCCTACCGCAAGTTCACCTACGGTAACCTTGTTACGACTTCTCCTTCCTCTAAATGATAAGGTTCAATGAATTTCTCACGATGTCGACTGTGGCAGACCGCCATCGTTGACGCTATCCGAACACTTCACCGGATCATTCAGTCGGTAGGAGCGACGGGCGGTGTGTAAAAAGGGCAGGGACGTAGTCAACATGAGTTGATGACACACGCTTACTAGGAATTCCTCGTTGAAGACCAATAATTGCAATGGTCTATCCCCATCATGATGCAATTTGATAAGATTTCCCAATCCTCTCGAACCAGGAAGAAAAGCTCGTTGGATGCATCAGTGTAGCACGCGTGTGGACCAAAACATCTAAGGGCATCACAGCCCTTTTATTGCCTCAAACTTCCATGGCCTAAACGGCCATAGTCCCTCTAAGAAGCTGGCCGTGAAGGGGAACCTCCGTGTAGCTAGTTAGCAGGATGAGGTCTCATTCGTTATCGAAATTAACCAGAAAAATTGCTCCACCAACTAAGAATGGCCATGCACCACCACCCATAGAATCAAGAAAGAGCTCTCAATCTGTCAATCCTTACTATGTCTGGACCTGGTAAGTTTCCCCGTGTTGAGTCAAATTAAGGCGCAGGCTCCACTCCTAGTGGTGCCCTTCCGTCAATTCCTTTAAGTTTCAGCCTTGCGACCATACTCCCCCCCAAACCCAAACACTTTGATTTATCAGAAGGTGCTGCCAGAGTCCTTAGAGTAACATCTGCCGATCCCTGGTCGTCATCATTTATGGTTGAGACTAGGATGGTATCTAATTGTCTTCGAGCCCCCAACTTTCGTTCTTGATTAATGAAAACATCCTTGGCAAATGCTTTCGCAGTGGTCCGTCTTTCATAAATCCAAGAATTTCACCTCTAACAATGAAATATGAATGCCCCCGACAGTTTGTATTAATCATTACTCCGGTCCCGAAGGCCAACACAATAGGACTAGACTCCTATCACGTTATTCCATGCTAATGTATTCAGAGCATAAGCTTGCTTTTAGCACTCTAATATTTTCAAAGTAACAGCATCGGAGCTGCGACCTAGCCAATTAAGGCCAGGAGCACGCCGCCAACAAAAGGGATGGAAGGGTAGGTGTTGGAGAGGTAAATCCCCTCTACGGATAGAGGCGATCCCTACTAGCCCAACAGGGGTCTAGCAACAATCAAACAATGCTACACTGCAGGTTCCTAGTTGTAGCTAACAAGTGGGTGAGAAACCTACTTGGATTCCAACGCTGTGTTTGTCGAAGAGGTGATCCTCTCGCTCCTTCGCTCCAGCCGATCACAATTCTCCGCTATCCTCGCGGACGAACACCTGCACAAGCAAAGGGAGAAAACACAAGCATAAAATCTACTAACAACAACTATGTATCAGTCAGGAAAGATACAATTTGCATTAATCATTTATTGGACAAATGGAAATGGAACCATAAGAGTAGTCATCTATCTTTATTAACAGAAAGTAGAGTAAGGTACAACCGAAGTCCTGACGCTGAGTCCTTCTCTAGAGGGTCCAGCCAGCATGTCTTCCAAGCATTCACCTTTGAAGCAAATCTCCCAAGTCAAAGAGGTCTCTCTCTCACATACAAGGCAACAAGCTCATGACCTTCCTCAAGCTCAAAGCAATCCTCACACAACACACCAAATGCCTACAAAGAGCAGCACTAATGCACTAATAATTCCTCAAACAAAGTCTATATGTTCCAAACTAGCTGCTCATGGGCAATGGAGGAGGCTTATAAAGGAGAAGGAGTCTCCATGAATAGGTAAAGGATGAGCTTTCCCCCAAGATAAGTGGATGGTCAGTCGAACAGACATGCCAGAGAAAGGATAGCGACCTCAACAATGCTAACAACAAAGTCTGGAGGGATCTGGAAGGTGGGTTGTTAGAACAAATTCGCCCAAACAGGATCAGCGCGGGTGAGACACTGGGCTGGCGCACTGACATCGCAGATCAACTATAGAGGAGGTCCGATCAGTGCTCAACAAGGCAAACGGAGGGCGCACTGCCCGTAAAATTGGACCAGCGCGGAAAAGACGTGTGCTTCTGCGCTGGCAGCGCATCAGATACACTGGCCTCCGCCTGTCAGCACGGTTATTTGATTAACAGACGCGATGATTCATTTAACTTAGGCAAAGAGGGTTTTTTAGCCATTTTGAGGAGCATGAGTATAGGTGAATGTGGTTTCACAACACAGTAGGGAGACTGACATGATGGCAGTGACATTTTACTGTGTAACAGATGCCCCCTAAAGCATGAAGCCCGAGAGAGTGGGAGGGGTGAAATGCTTTACAAGACTGCTGGACTGGAACACCACCAGAGAGAACCTACAGGCGGATACAACTGATATTTCAATTACATGTAGTCTAGGCATGGGCGCGGCCATCCAAAAGACATATAGAAAAAGGTCTGTGGCGTGGACGCAGCCACCCAGCTGAGAAGACCATAATGATAAGAGGTATGGTCGCAGCCATCCTTAAGAGGACTCAGGTATGGTCGCAGCCATCCATCAATGAGTCATGTAATGATGTCCCACAAAATCGCAACCTGGTCCACAATGGACCAGAACCAGGGTCTTGCGCTCCATCCGAATCCGAACAAAGTACAAGTTCAAACATGTGAATATATGTGTCGAAGTCGAACAGGCTTGAACATCGTCTGATTACCAACCAATGATGAAAGATGTTAACAGACGCGAGAGGGGCCACCAATGATGACGATGGTCCTCAAGGTACTATAGGTACAATCCATGGCATGTGAATGAATGAGCCGACGTCGAACACCCGCGGAATCATTCGATCAGAGGCCAATGATGAGAACCTCGCATCGAACACGAAGGACCTGCCATTAAGGCATGCAGGCCCCAAGGTACCTAAAGGGAGTCTCTAGGTCACTCCTGGATAATGAGCTAAATTCGACAGGAAGTGATCTTTGTCGAAGGTGGGCCATAATGTTTCCCACATCATCGACGCGAGACGGTTAGAGACAAGTTTGTTTTTGCGTGAAATATCAGAGGGGGGTTATACTTGCAGAGGTCAACTTCTCTTGAACATATCGGCGGCACTATGACGGATTTGGCAATATTTGGGGGTCAAATGATCAGAGGTCGTAATGAAAGGACAATGAGCAGATGAGTGGCCAAATAGGATAACCCAAACCCATGGAGGCAAAAGTGAAACGAGCTGAGATGTCCCCACCCAGACACGAATGCAAACAGTGCCATGTTCAAGAGTGACATACTGTCGATGACGACGATTACGGTTCCTTTATTTCCCCCACCATTTCTGGTGAGTACCCTGATTATTTTTGGATGACAAGCTTGACGGGGATAGCATATTCTTGGAGTGCGTCATTTCGACAAAGCCCGATGTCATTCAGTTTTAACGAGCCTGACAAAGGAAAAGCTTGGCGCCTTTTCACGTTTAGAGAGTTTGAAAAGACAGCTGAAAAGGAAACTCCTGGGGGGTGCTTTTTTGTAAAGTTGTGTCTCTCGAGCACGAAAAAGTATAAAACGATGCCTGAAAGAACCGCCCGATCATTACAACCGAGGAGTACTTTTCGTAAGTAGTGACATCGATCTGAAAAAGTAAAAAAGCGATCGATATCACGTCGTTTCGTTTCCATTAACGAACCTGAAACGACAAGGGTCCGGCGATCTTTGTTGATTTAAACTTTCGAAAAAGGAGCTTAAAAAACGACCGCCTCTTATTTACGTTTAGGGAGTCAAGAGGAATAACTCGGCAATCTTTTCATCTTTAAACGGTCAGAAAAGAGCTGAAAGTAGACCTCCATTTTTATTCTCTTTAACGAGTCAAAAATGAAAAAATACTCGGCAATCTTTTCATATTTTACGAGTCAGAAAAGAGCTTAAAGGTGACTCGTCTGTGGGTTCATTTTTACACAAGCTTGAACCATGGATAACTCTGCTTGGATTCAGTTTCATGTTTACACAAGCTTGAAACGAAAAACTATGCTTGTTATAAGTTCGCATGCCCCCAACATAAGGACGCAAACGAGGTCCATGCCCCCCAAGCTTCATTGCATTCAACAAAGTGGATGGAATGAAGGTTCACTGTCGAGATCTTGGAAAGGGAGTTGTTTCATTTTTTAATGAGGTTGACACAGTAAAAGAACTATCCTCATTACCCTTGTTTCATTTTTTAACGAGCTTGACACAAGATCAGGAACTATGCTCGAGAATCTGTGATTCATTTTTTAACGAGCTTGACTCAAGACAAGGAACTATGCTCCGATACAAGCCGTTTCATTATTTTAACGAGGTTGATACATTAGCAAAACTATCCTCGAGACTCCTTATTTCATTTTTTAGGGAGCTTGACATAGGAAAGTGAACTATGCTCCGATACAAGCCGTTTCATTATTTTAACGAGGTTGATACATTGGCAAAACTCTCCTCGAGACTCCTTGTTTCATTTTTTAGGGAGCTTGACACAAGACCAGGAACTATGCTCGGAAAATCCGTGATTCATTTTTTAACGAGCTTGACTCAAGACAAGGAACTATGCTCCACCCGAACTTCATCATGATGAATAGGAAGTCGGGGCTTCCAATAGAGGCACTCCCGATGGGAGGTCAATGTCTCGGAAGTCGGGACCCAATGCCCCCAGAACACTATGCACGATAGTGGCATTGCTGGATATAGGCATGGGAGAGGCGGCCACGTAGTTGATCTGGGGTGAGACAGATGCAACTGGTGGATGAGAACCAAGAGGGAAAGGCAATTGTGCTGGAGGGGCTTGTGGACGAATGAACGATAATTGGTCTATCGTCACCATTCTTCCATCGTGTGGAAAGCAAATCACACGGAAAATTGAAGAAACAAGGGCTCCCATGGCATACACATAGTCATGACCAAGGAGAAGACTGAAGTCTAAAAGACCTTGGGTAACCGAGACGTCTATATAGACAGTCTTGCCCCCCAAAGAGATAGGGAACTTTGGAAGGATCCCTAATGGTTGACTCGTTCCTCCGTCGAAAGTGGTGAGATTCGGTGCAACAGGTACAAGCGATGGGGAACCCAAAGCTCGCCAAGCAGTAACAGGCATAAGACTGACCGATGCTCCCTCATCTAACACAGTACCAGGTAGCGCCATATGGGAGAAGGAGTCTCCATGAATAGGTAAAGGATGAGCTTTCCCCCAAGATAAGTGGATGGTCAGTCGAACAGACATGCCAGAGAAAGGATGGCGACCTCAACAATGCTAACAACCAAGTCTGGAGGGATCTGGAAGGTTGGTTGTTAGAACAAATTCGCCCAAACAGGATCAGCGCGGGTGAGACACTGAGCTGGCGCGTTGACATCGCAAATCAACTATAGAGGAGGTCTGGTCAGCGCGCAACAGGACAAACGGATGGTGCGCTGTTCGTAAAATGGGACCAGCGCAGAAAAGACGTGTGCTTCCGCGCTGGCAGCGCATCAGATACATTGGCCTCCGCCTGTCAGCGCGGTTATTCAATTAACAGACGCGATGATTCATTTAACTTAGGAAAAGAGGGTTTTTTTAGCCATTTTGAGGAGCATGAGTATAGGTGAATGTGGTTTCATAACACAGTAGGGAGACTGACATGATGGCAGTGACATTTTACTGTGTAACAGTTATAGTTGCCAAGATTTTTAAAATTCAAGCCTCCTTCCAACAGTGTTTTGGAGATGGATTCCCAGTTGACTAACAGAATATTTTTCTCATTCTGATTGCCCCGTTTCCAAAAAAAAATCAAATGATCTCCTCCATTTTCCTGAGAATACCAGTGGGAGCAAGAAGGACAGAAAACTGAAATAAAGGAACATTGTTAAGAACATATTTGATGAGGACAGACTTATCAACAATGTTTAGCTAGGAAAATCCCTAGGCAAGCAACTTGATCTTGAATTTATCCAATTGGGGGAGCCAATCTCTGTTGTAGGCTCTTTTGAGAAAAACAAGGAGGCCCAAGTACTTGAAGGAAGTCTAATTTTAGGAGGTGGTGAATCCAAATGTTCTGGAAATGGAGTTGAGCAAGCTGGAAGTGGTGTTCCAACAATAGATATGACATTTGCCTTTATTTAGACTGCTTCCCAAAACCATACAAAACTCGTATAGAGCTCCTTTAAATCTGGAGGCTATAAGCACAGAAGCTGCTCCCAATAACAAGGTGTCATTCGCAAAGAGGGCATGATTTATGTTTTTAACATCTCTTGCAATGCAGAGCCCAACGATATCCTGATCCATCCTTTTTTTGTCTAATTAAAAACTGAAAACAGAGGGTTGAAGAACAAATAGAAGTGGTGAGAGAGGGAACCCCTGCTTGAGTCCTCTCGTGGCTTTGAAAAAATCAATAGCTCTGCCATTTACTAATGGGGAAATCCAAGGCTCCGAGATGTAGGCCTGAATCCAATTTATAAATTTCTCACCAAACGCAAGCTTATGTAACACTTTCAACAGAAAAATATGTCTAACTCTATCGAAAGCATTTGCTAAATCAAGTTTGACAACCATACCTATTTCATTGTGACTTAGGCTTGAGTGGATTTCCTCTTGGACTAGAGTGAAATTGTCCACAATCTGTCTACCTTGAATGAAGCCTCCTTGGATTCCTAGTATGATTTTGGGGAGGATGGGCTTCAGTCTATTAGCGATGACTTTGGTGATCAATTTATAACCAATATTACAAAGCGAAATCGGGCGAAACCTGTTGAAGGAGTTGGCTCCCTTCTCTTCGGGAATGAGAGCAAGAAAAGTAGAATTCGTGCTGCCTCCGATTTTCTGGCAAACTTGGGACTTTAGAACCATTTTGTAAAGATATTTTTCCACAATTGACCAGCAAATTTGGAGGAATCTGGCTGAGAATCCATCCGGCCCAGGGGCTTTGTCTGGATCAATGGCAAAGAGGGCATTGTTGACTTCGTTCTTCGTAACTTCAGCTTCAAGGAGCTGATTCTTTCAACATAAATCAAGGAGGGGACCACGTCCATCATATCTGAATTTTGATCCAGATTTATATCTTCACTATACAGTCTTTTAAAATGAAGGGAGGCTGCTTTTTTTATGTTTGCATTATCCTTGTGAATGGCAGTGCCATCTTTGATTTCAGAAATGGAATTGGTACATTTCCTAACCTGAGCTTGTTGTGAAAGAAGGAAGAGTTCCTATCCCCTGCTTTAAGACAAAGACTACATGACTTAAGTCTCCATTATTCTTCCTCAGCTAGATAAACCTTGTGGTAGTTTTGCTGAAACAGGGCTTCTTTATCTAGAATCTCTTTTGTTATGTCAGTTGTTTCATCTTGGAGATGATGTATTTCTAGAGTGTGTTGAATTTTTTTTCTTTCGTTGGCTAGATTGGGCAAAGATTTGGCCAAGCTTTTCAAAGCCCTTTTCACTCCTCTGAGCTTCTCTTCCCAGATGAAAAAGGGGGAGCCTTTGACCGATTGTAACCAAATGCCCTTAACTAGTTGCATGAAGTCCAATTCCTTTGCCCAAAGTGGGCTAAATCTGAAGGGAATAGGTCCAAGATCAAGCTGAAACACGAGTTCCAGCTTGATGGGTTTATGGTCAGAAGTGATGCAAGGGAGAATATGGACTCTTGCCTCTAATCCAAGTAGAAGAAAGGAGCTTTGAAGAAAGAATCTATCTAACATGGCAACTATGTGGCCGGGGCCAATTCTTTTATTAGTCCAAGTGTACTTACCAGAGGTTGGCTTGATGTCTAGCAGGTCCCAGTCCTGCATAAGGTCCTCTGCCCATTCTCTTGCCGAGTCACGAACAATGTTGCCTCATCTCTTGTCTACTACTAGGAGAGTGAGGTTCAGATCTCTGGCAATGATGATATTCTCGAGATTAACGAGGTCTGCTTGGTTTCTTAAGGAGTCCCAGTAGGCCTTTTTTCCCCAGCATTCACAGGGACATACACGTTGAAGAGACTAAAAATTTGATTTGTATCTACATGCTACAATTTTAAGAACAACCAGTGAGAGTTAAGGGTCTCAGAAATGACTAAGAATTTGTTAGCATTTTAGAGGGTGCCCACCCCACCAGAAGCCCCTTGGGTTGAGATTGCTTTCACCTCACATTTATTCTAGAGTTTCTTACTTACCTGAAGGAAGGCGGAGTCCTCCAGTTTGGTCTCCTCGATGAGAAGTATGTCTGGTGCTTCTGTCCTGATTAAACTTCTGATGGCTTCTTCTTTGATTCTTCTCCCCATACCTCTATGGTTCCAGGAGACAATCTTCATCATTTGTATTTCTGGTTTGCTCCCTTGGAGCCTTGGGGTTGGTTTCTCGCCATCTTAGGTTTTGTCGCTAATAGCTTTTCAAGAGTTGGTTGAATGCCTTGCAACTTGTCTTTCAAAGTTTCCAGCTCTCTTTTTTCCGAATCTGTTTTGTGGCCTCTTGTGGATCTCCTTATCGAGGCTTAGGAATCTCCTATTTTGCCTTCTTCCTCCGAGCCTTCAGATTCTTGCTCAACTTCCTTAACTTCTACAGTGTTTCCTTTGGAGCTCTCAACAAGGCTTCCCCCCTTGGGAGAAGAGGGGGTATCTTTTGTGAGGGGGGTTGATTTTTGGATGTCTGCTTCTTGTGTCTCCTTTATTTGTGAGCTTAGAGGGGCGAATTTGTTTTCTTCCTCCATTCTGGAAGGGGGTTGCTGAGGAGGGGCCTGCTAAGGGCCTCTTCTAATTGGACCAACATGCTTGTGGGTTTTCTTGGCACACTTGACCTAATTCCATCTTTCTTCTTTACCCTTATCTGGTTCAACATTGGTTGGGCATCCTCTGGCGAAGTGGCCGTAAACGTGGCATTTTCGGCACTTCAAGGGCAACTGATCATAATCTAGCTTCTGCAAATGAGTACAGCTTCCTACTTTGATTTTGATGGCTTCCAGAAGTCCCACCTCTAGGTCTACTTCTACACAGATTCAGGCACAGTTATATTGATCTTTGTTGTTTGTCCGATCTTTGAATTTCCCTAAGGCGTTGCCTATGTGCTTCAACGAGTCCCAATTCCAATAGTGCACTAGGAGGTTTGGAAGCCTGACCGACATCGGAATAGCCATAGGAACGTCGAATGCAGGTTCCAAATCCAGCGTCCATTTGTTGAGATAGAGACCCTGGGGGCCCATGAAATAGGGGCCATTCTAGAAGATCAGATCCTTGTCTTCCTTGGAGGTGAATTTGAAGAGGAAAAACCCTCATCCTAAGAAATAAGAAGTGACGCTATTCTTGATCAAAGGAGTCAAGTTCTTGCTGATCGATTTCTCAGTGGACTTAAGGGAAGCCCATAGTCCAGTGAACTGACTAACGAGTGCCTGCTAAGCCAAGGACAGGGCAACTTGGATCGAGTCTCTGGCGGCAGGGAGATTTCAGGAATATCCTCGAGCCTCTTGACAAATTTGGCTGCTTCACTCTTTTTCTTTTGTGGCAAACTAACCAAGATCCGAGAGAAGGCTTCGGTAGAAGAAGGCGGAGGGGGGGAGGGGGCCTGCTTGGGGCAAGCCCGGGACCTCCATGAACACGAACTTCGAACTCCTTCCAATAACAATCGATCCACACAGGCAGGATGTCAACTGAAGCACGCAAGAAAGCTCAGCAAGACAGAAGGCCCAGGGCCGCGGGGCCGCGGGGCCGCAGGGTAGGGGAACCTAAGGTGTAGGCGCCGAAGCGTAGTTAGAGAGCTAGGGTTTCAAGGGCGCTCCATTGCTCCAGGTCAACCTTCGTGTCACATAGAATATGATTTTTATTCATTGCAAAGGATTAAGATTTCATTCCAGCAATTAGATTAGTTCTTTCAATTTGATGCCATTATGATAATTCTTTTGATCTAGTGTAATTAGAAATATGTCTTTCCATTTGATGCAATTAGATCAATCCTTTCAATTTCATGCAATTAGATGATCTTTTAATTTCATGTCGCTAGAATAGTTCTTCTTAATTCAATACCAATGGATAGTCTTTTTCATGCAAGTAGAATGATCTTTTCAATTTAATCTTATTTTTAAAGGCATCCTTTGTCTTTTCAATTCTGATAGAAAGAACACCCCCGATCGGGTGGCAAACGCGACAAGCTGCGAAGGCATTAAAAGGACAAGCGGAGGTAATCATGAGCCACCTCGCATTAAGAGATCACGACAAGTGGGCAACATGGTAGATAGATTGGGCATCATTTCAAATAGTAGCAAGAGGGATAATCAGAAGCTCAGAGGTGGTGGAGGTGATGACGGAACGGTGATGGGACAAGGACCAGCTCGCACAAGGGAAAGCCGAGGAGGGGTGGGATATCATGGCGAGTGCAAGCGTCAGAGAAAAATGGTGCAGCAGCATAAGAGAGGAAGGCAGGTAAGGGGGAGTGGATATGGGTGGAGGCATAAGGGCAAGCATGCAGTGAACTCCCTCGAGGTGAGCGGAGGCAAGGGAGAAAAGGTGCTAACCGGAGCAGGAGAATTCGCAGAGAGTAAGTAGCAGCGGGGACGACCTCCTGGGTTAAGGAAATTCTAGAGTAAGAGAACAAAGGGCGGAATGAGGACGATTGAAACGTTCAAGAGCAGGGGAGGAGGCCCTTCGCGAACTAAGGAAATTAAGGCGGAACACTCGGAAAAAGAGGAACAGACTCGGGCAAAAATGGAGGAGATATATGATTTGGAATGGGACAGTCAACCGCAGATAAGGAAAAGCGAAAGAGGGAAAGGGAGAACTGGGGAGGATACTCGTTCAACGAAGGTTGACATCGGAGATAAGAATAACAGAGGCAGAGAAGAGGATGAATGCATGGGATCACCATCCAGTGTTATTGGACAGGGAAACAGGGTAAAGGATTGTAATGCAGGTGGTGTAGTACGAGGAAGGGGTCGCAGAGGGAGAGGAGGATGCCGTCAAGCGGGTAATCAGGAATAGGAATGCTCCCAATCGGCAGGAAACAAACGCAATAGGAGAACGATGAACCGCCAGGTGCAGTATGCAGAGAGGGCATATAGCAAAGACACGCACGTCGATATTAGGAGGATAATTCAGCATTTGGAGGAGGAGGCGATCCAAGAGCAGTCAGAATCTGAAATGGAGGACTGGGAATATCTGTTGCCAGACCCTGGAAACACCAGAGGACGTATGTCCCTGTACAAACAGGCCCTCCATGTGTATTGGGTAATGAAGGGACTGTTAGCAAAAGCCATGGAATAGGTGGCAATGGAGATGGTTGAATTAGCCCAAGGCATTCCAATTCTAAAGAAGGAGATGAATAACCTTCAGATAACCCTTATGATGCAAGATGGCAACCTGAGATACAACAGCAGCTAGAGAAGCTTACTCAGGAAGCAAAAGAGGAGAAGCACCAGCCGAGCGCAATGGAAGAATGATCTCTTAAGATATGTTAATTTTCTCCCTAGTTAAGAAGCTGGAAAGCATGCTACCCTTTGTTATAGTTTATAATGCAGTTAGCAAACAATGTTAGTTTCTTTGACTAGACAGTTTATATAGCATGGATAAATAGACTAAGTAAATTTTGTTTTTGGATGGCAATTAAAAACTTCAGATGGCCAACAGACCCGGTTTCCCTTTGGGGCGGGTTGAGGCCATCGTATGTATGTACAGGCTTTAACTCGCTCTAATATAAATGGTTCCATCTTAGCCCACAAAGAAAAAAGGTCTGATAGAAAGAACATGTGCGCAAAGTTGAAATGAGTTAATCTTGATTTAGTCCATTTTTAACAATTTCCTTCAGTTTCTTTGCCATCTTAAAATAAAAAAATAGAGCTCCTAGAATATATTATGCACATGCACTTCATAAGTACATGAACCTTGGTTGAAAATTAATGAAGTAATTTAACTACCAATTAAATTACCCAACAATAGTGTTCTAAGATACTCACACATGAGCTACTTATTATGCACACAAACTTATCGTTCAACCTTAGAATTAGGCATGCTTCTTTTATAGTCTTTGAGTTATAAGATTGCATTATTGGTTGGTTTAGCACAATAGTTTTATGTAGGTGGTTTTAGAACAGAGTTTTAGCTATGTCAAGGGGCTTCATGGGATTAGGTTTGACTTCGTCCTATGTTGTCTCTAATTCTATAATGCTCTGAACTTGATACATGTTGGTAATGCTAATGGTGGTTAGATACAACTAGTGTTTGGCTAATACACTTCCACTTGGACATGAACATAACCTTGGGGTTAGCCATAAATTTACCTCAAATCACCCCTTGATTTTCATCGTCAGGACAAGTTGAAGTTGATTTTCATATTGAGACAATCTTTGTTACAATGTGACATTGGACCATAGTTGACGATGAATGACCATGGTTGACGATGGTTAAACATGGTTGATTTTCATATTAAAACATTTTTTCTTACAACATGGCGTTAAACCATAATTAACCATAATTATAAACCCATAAAATTAAATACTTATAATTTTAAAATATATTGATTATAATTTTAAAATATATTGATTTAAAAAAGAATTAACTCCTTAAATCATAATATAGCATATTAGAAAAGTAATAAATTGTAATTATATCAAACAAATAATTTAAATCAAACGAATACTTTGCATTTATTTCGATTAATGTATTTTGACGATCAAATAAGTGACAATCTAATTTCAATGTTTAAAAAAAATTAAAATAAATATAAAACGAAAGTGTCGAAGGGTTATAATCTATGAATATTCAAACAAATCTTGTTATTAAAAAGAATTGTAACTCACGGCTCACACTCCAAAGGAACTGAACATGATCATTGGGAAAACTAAAAGTCGAAACTATCTGCTTTTGCTATTGCCTAAATTATGGCCTTGTCAGGTTTTACTCTTTTCTATAAATAAATGAAACAAATCAGATTTCAGATCGGCTCACTGCAATGCATTTTTTTCCCAACCGTCCATCCTAGTCTACTTTTCTTCTTTTTCCCAACCGTCCATCCTAGTCTACTTTTCTTCTTGTTCAATCTTCATCAACCATGGCCCCTGGTCCTGGCTCTGACAGGTTCTCCAAGCTTTCAGATGACTTACTGTGTTTGATACTGACAAGACTCCCCATTAAAGAGGCTGTCAGAAGCTCCGTTCTCTCCAAGAGATGGAGATACCTCTACAGCAAAATACCCCAACTCACTATCTCGCCCTATTTCGTCATGGGTTCTGTCAGCCCCACTCCCCTCTCCATTGCCACAGTCGAGATTATAATCTCTAACTTTCTGCTTTCGCATTCCTCTGACCTCCAAGGCCTTTATCTGTTTCCGCGCTCTTTGCAGCCTTGGGTTCCTCACGGTTGGAAGTTTACCTGCCAAAGCGTATGGAAATGGGTGGAGTGCGCAGCAAGAAAGAATGTCCAACACCTCGCTTTATGTCATTCCTATTGGGAAAGGGTAATCCTGTTACCTGCCCTTTTCTCCTGCACAAATCTTAGAACTCTCAGGCTTTGTAATTACATTGTCTCCAATATCCCACAGAATTTTTGCGGATTTAATCATCTTATTGCTTGCGATCTCTTTAATATGGAATTCAGAAACGACTCCTTTACCCGCTTTATTTCTCATTGCCCACTTCTTGAAAAGCTTCAAATATCAAAGTGCTCTGGTCTGCAGAACCTTATTATTTCCGCTCCCAACATTACTGTTATTCGCATTTGTAATCGGTTTGGGAATTTTAATGCGCCAGTGGAGCTTTTAACTATCAGATGTCCGAAGCTTAGATGTCTTGAGGTATTAATCTCAAAGGATTTCCCCATGAAGGATTTGAGAGTGAATGGCCTGTTGTTTCAGGAACTTTCTTTCGCAGTTCAGCGCCTCTACATGCTGTTTGGAAGTGATATGGTTGGATTGTCATTGCTTTCAACTGGAGGGAAAGAACACAATTTATCAGCGGAGAGATTTCTTGAGATAATTGGGAGCTTCAAATCACTGAAGATGCTTTCCGTGACATGGTTCGCATCTCGACATTTTGTGGCTAGGCGAACATTTGAAAGGCAAAAGTTGTTGCAGAATCCTCTTCTCAATCTGCTGCTGCAAACTCTTCCTCATCTTCAGCGTCTAGCCTTAAGTGGCTTAAATAACTTTATTTTGGTAACGTATTTTTTTTTTCAAAGGATATATATATGTTTGCTACAAAATAGCCAATTTCTTCCTGGAAAACAGCTGTGGGATTAGTAACTGGTTTTTTCTTTGCTATTCAATGCAGGAGTTAGGTATCGATCCCATTCCACCATGTCTAAACTCTGTACCTGTCAATATTCGGTTCATATGTGTATCGATAAGCGGATTCAATGATAAAGAAACTACTGTATTGGGCGGGTTGCTGGAGAATTCCCCTCTTCTTGAAACCATGGAAATCCAGATACCGCCATTTAAATTTAGGAACCAAGAAAGGTGCATACTGTTTTTAGTAAAAGTGTTGGATTTGAGAAGAGCTTCCCCTCGAGCTAGAGTACGTGTTACAGAAATAAAAGAAGAGCATTTCATTCCGTTTGAACAGGTGGAGTTACACTAATAAATGTGCCCAGTGATAAAAACAGGTCCTTCTAATTAGCTCATGACTTTGCCATGGCGGTTTTAGCTCATGCCAACGCAGCTTGAAGCCTTGGAATTTGGGAATCAGAAGGCACATAAAGTATATGTACATTCCACATCGATGAATTAGTTATGTTTTTGAGATGTACTTAGTAAATAGTTGTTTTCTGAAATGAATATTTTCTAATTAAAGTGAGGAATATGATATAGAAGTGGATGTTTTAGTTTTGCTTTTGAGAAATATTTAGGCCGATAAAACTTACTATGCTCAACTTCTTCGTCAATATTTTTACCTTGCTCCGTTTTATGTGAGACATTTTCAACTGTTGATTTGTTGATTTGAATTGTGATTGTTTTTTTCCAAATATCTATTAAATTACCTTTTTTCACCTCCCAATTTTGTTGTGCACTTACTACTTTTTCCCATTCTTTATGTAACTGGAAATTTCTTTACTGCTTTTGCCATTCTTTTATGTCACTCTTAGCCGAGTGAAAAGGAACGCAAATGTGAGAACTAGTGCAAACATCCCATTTCTAAAACGCCATGAAGGTTGGAACTGAGCAAGATTTGGATCTTCCCCGTGAGAATACGGAATTCATCCACAGCACCCTGTAGCAGGTAGTTTAATGCACTGCATCAGTTATCTTCCAAAGTTAGTCTTGATCTTTCTTTACTGTATTCTAATATTGAAGGGTTGGAATGTTTCAGCTAATCTATAGTTCACGTTTCGGATCTTATTAAATATATTCTCCCAAGCCACTGTAGAAACATATTATCAGGACTTTTTTCTCAGTTTTCTCAATCTGTGAGCCTTGGATTTAGAATTGACAGCAATTATATTTCCAAGTTACTGAATTATTCACACATGAAAATAGAAGTATGTTATTAAAGATTTATAAGCGTTCGTATGTATGCTAGACTCTGAACTGTGTTATTCTTAAAATTGATAGGAATAGAACATTCTGTAATCTGCAATATCCATAGAGCCTTACAGTTATTGCCTATGAAGAGCATCGCAATCAGCATACCAAAAAGTTCACCAGATATGCGGGTAAATCTGTTAATAATTGAGCATGCACCCAAGATTGCAAACAAGATCAACAAGAATGATGTCCAGACACATACCCTGCACACCAAAGAGAGGAGAAGTTATCTAGTAAAAAATACATATAATACATAGGAACTGACAGTTAACCCCTGAAAAGCTTGGCAAGATAAATTTATAGCCATCAAACATGATTCATCGTCTTGTTTGACATAACAAAGGTCTACAGGGAGATCTAGATTCTATACCATGTTGCCCAAGCCAAAAACAAATTTGGGCCCAAATCTGCTCTGCCTTTAGCAAAATTATACATGAATGTATACATTATTACAGTTGGCTCAGCCACTCCAAGAATTAGCAACGGTTGACCTCCAAAAATTGAATTTACGATTCCACAGATGGCAGAGGAAGCCAAGGTCTGAGCTCCAGTCAGGATGCCACCTGCAAGAATCAAATTCAGATATTAAATTTCAGGTTGCTGAATTTTATTTAGTCTCGCGCTTAATTAATTAAATTGGTCCAAACATTTCTTAAACAAAATTGTCCCGAAAGGTTTGTAATTATGTGAAGGGCCAACAATCTCAAAATCGCTGCAATTCCTACCTGTACTCCTGTGCAGTTGCTCTCCAAATGATATCACGGGAAAGGTTGATGGAAAGAATATGTAAGTTGTGGGAGCAAGGATTCTGAATGTGACAAAAAATCACCAGTTAGTGAGTGCAAACAAATTTGTCTATCGATATAGATATTTTGGAATCAGTGATCCATTCTCAAGTTTGTTAAGTGTTGTGACCAAAAAATTGAAATGTCCTCTCTTCATTTTTAAACCCATGTAGCTGGTAGATTGTAAGCTTCAAAGAGTTTAGGAGGCAGACCAAAACAATTGTCCAAGTAATATTAACTTTCAAATTCCAATTCCAGAAAAAAGAGTTTTTCTAGCATAAGAGGCCAACAAAACAATCACATATGGCAATTCAAGTATTTCAATGTTTAGTATTCTCTTCAAATCAAGATATAAGCACAAAATGGAGACAATAAATTGTAGGGTGTGTCATGTAGGCACATGTATCCTGCAGTGAAGCCACCAGTCTAGTCTTGCTTGTGACACAGTAATCTTCCTTTCAAATCATTCTTGATACCTCGAAATGGGACAAAAGTTTCCTCCATTTCAAGAAGTAACAAGTAGAAGATGGATATAAATTCTTTTCTTCAGCGATTGAAATACGGAAAAAGGGTTTAAGAAAGTAACACAGAACCTAAAAACACCTATATGGAAGTCAAGCAACTGAGATGACAACTACATTGCTATAAGGAATTTTTTTGGACAGCAGTTCACCGTATTTGTTAAAGCCTCAATAACTACAGGGAAAAAATGACCAATATTAGCAGCATCAAAAAGCCTCTTATATCAGATACAGGACAAAACTTGGATCTCCATCTAGACATCAAAATTGAAAACTCAAAATATTTCAACAAAACTGTATAATTACAGACTGAATTGTATTCCTTGTACAAAGGGAACTCTTTGTATTATTTTGTTCCACAAAAGTATATCCTCTTTATATTGTTTCTGAAACTAAAAGATCATAAACATGACTAACCAAGTTAACAGCTGAAACATGTTCTATACAGAAAATAATAAGCTTATTATCCAGAGAAATTCTGGGGTCAAATTTACACTTGGGAACAAAACTGACTAAAGATGAAGGGGAGCAAATGTGTCTTGAGCCATAGTGTGATTCAGCCAGAAAACTGTATGTGAATTTTCTAAAATTACTTGGATTCCATAGTTGAAGACATACAAGAAGAATTTGACTCTCTATATTGGACATCTGCTGTCTCAGACTGCAACCAACAAGAAGCCATCATGTCAAATTGTCTAAGATTGCAACTAACGAGAAGCCATCATGTCAAATACCATAGGCATAGATGCAGAGAAATTAAGGAGCAAAGATGTAGGCTTCAATTTTGATGGAGATAAGATTCAGACTAAAGATTTCTGTCCAAAATCCATTTTCCTTAACAACTCCATCAAAAGTACTGGATATGAAGTCCATCTAGATTGGAACGCTGTGGGTTTTACATGCTGATTTTTCTAAGAAAATGCAAAAGTCAACGTTTCACAGCTACTGAATTCTGAGGCATAACAGGGGAAGTTAAGGAGCCAGTTTATATGTCTCCATGACAATCTTTTCACATGTACCCAACAGAGAACATGATAATTTAAGGCGCAAAGAACTTACTCTGCCCCATGGAGAAACGGAGGATGGATTCCTTATATCTTACTTGTTCTTATCAAGGCAGAGAAAAGAATATATGGGTTATAGAGTAGAGGGCGCATAAAGTACCTAGCCCTGTTATGCAAAAATTCTGATCAGATTGCCACTGGGGAAATCTTAGGCAGATCCTATTTCTGGAACTGGGTTGTCCAATTTTGTTCCGCCGCAGGACAACGTTGCAGCTTTTGAAGTCGACATTCTTCTTTATGTGTGCGAGCATGAAGCCTCCCAGGCGAAAGGCGGCCGAAGAATGCCAGAAAAAGGGTCACTATCATCTCCTTAACTGGTCATCGTCTTTATTTTCTTGATTTTTCAGATGGCAATGATTGGTTTGCGCAGTCAAGACTGTGGAACACTGGCGTTTATATTTGCTACTTCTTTGCTTTTGAATGGGGATAATGCTCTGGCATTGCAGGCCGGGTTTTGTTTTTGTGGTTCTGTTATGGCTCATGAATGGATGTGTTTATGGATTGAAATTTGAGGAAAATATGGGTTTACTATAGTATATGAATGGGATGCATTCAAGCATTGAAATTTCAGAAGTTGGGTTTATTGTGCATATGAAATGGCATGTGTTCATGCTTTTGAAATTTTACTCAGAGAAAAGAAAAGATGGATTTGGTATTGCTTATGAATGAGATGTATTCTTCGTATATGCTTGGCCATCTATAGAGGTTTCTTGATTTTGGGTAATTAACTTAACCTCTTAATTTTGGGTAATTAACTTACTCTAAAATGAAATAAGACATTCAATGTGTTCCTAAAAAGTAATTGCACAATGGTCCAGTCCAAGAAAACAAGGTTTTCCACAAACCAATTAACTCTTCTAGAAAATTTCAACAATTCCAATTTAATAATTCCATTGGCCTCTCTCTGTACCTTTTGGGACAATTGCTAGTTAATAAACAAGGGTTATTTAGTAGTTAGTATTTATCACTTAGTTTAAATATAGCTTAATTAAACTAATAAATAATAAAGATAAAGATTTCATTACAAAAATAAGACAACTAATAAAATATTGTATTGTTAAATGTCATCTCCAAAAATTAAGAAATATGATTAACTAATATTGTTTATATTAATACATATACTATTTAATATATGTGTGTGTGCATGTGCATGTGTGTGTTATTAAAATATATATTTTAATAGTCAAGTCTCACTAGCACAACCGGTTGAGGATGAGCTTCGTTAGCAAGGCGACCCAAGATCAAACCTCACGGAGGTTGTTGCGCTTGTGCTAGGGGGAAGAAACATGCTAAAATCCAATCAGCTTAGGGGGAGGTGAATTTTGATGGCTTAAATGCTGCTAGGTCGTGGTTAAACACAGAGCACTTGACAAATATAACACACACACACATATCATTTTAAAGTGAAAATACAAACACAAAACTATAATTTATGAAACTACAAACTAACACACGGTCAAAGAAAAACTGAATGCGTAATACCATGCCTACAACAGGTATAAAAATTGTTTTTTGAAATAAATATTTTCATATTAGAGTTAGAAATATGTTATATAAGGTTGAAAAATTAAATTAGTGTGATTTAGTTATGTTTTTGAGATATGTTTAAATTGTTTTGTTAAATATATTAGGAAGGGATGATTTCTTAGGAGTTGAGACTCCTCGAAGATTGGGGAGCCTATTCCTTGAGTCTTATCACTAGGGGCTGAAAATGTCCCCATATCAGATTTGAAACAAGGTGGATGGGATATCATCTTATTGTACTAACTACTAAGTCGTCCCACAAGGAAACAAATGAACGCCTACTTGAAAAATATAGAAAGAGTAGCTTGAGTGTTTATGCTTGGCTATTGGGAGTGACAATAGGGTTCATTATGCTGGAAAATAGGAATATCAATTTTTTATTTTTATTTTGTTAAATATTGGTTAATGTTTACAAAATCAATAAATTTATCTAAATTTATTTATCACATAAAATTTTGAAAAATGTTTTTACTTTATAAAAAAGATTAAAATTCGTTAATTAACACAAAACAATTCCAATCAATATTGAAACCTACAAGCATTAAATGAATTGAAATCAAATAATAAAAATGTCTTTGTAATGTGTTAAAAACCATGCAACAATATTACAAATAAAAATGGCATTGTGTAAACATGCTATGTTTTGAAGTTGGCATTGTGTAAACATGCTATGTTTTGAAGTTCTTGGTCGAAATTCGTATTTTTTTTAGGCCAAATCTTATTTTTGTTGTTTAAAATGGGTTTTTGACTACACGTATGGATTTAACATCCTAAAAACCCCTAAGAGAACTCAGACTGTGGTGATGTTACAACACAAACTTGTGGTTCCAATAAATCCTTGCAGAATTCTAGACAGATTCAACCAAAAAACATGTTCGAAAACCCTTCAAACGTAGAACTGATACACTACGAATATAAAAAGATGATATCTAAACATGCTATATTTTGGAGTTTTTGGCCAAAATTTGATGAAATTTGTTTTGGCCAATTCTTAATTCTTGTTATTTAAAATGGGGTTTTTACTACACACATGGATTCAACGCCATGAAAAATCACTAGGGCACTCAAATTGTGGAAATTTTATAACTCAAACTTGTGATTCCAAGAAATCCCTTGCAGATTTTGGACAAATTAGATCGAAAATTATGTTGGAAAACCCTCCAAAACATAGAATAGATAGACTAAGGCAATAAAAAAACATTGTCTAAATATGTTATTTTTGGAGTTTGTGGATAGAATCCAATGCTTTTTTTGGTCAAATCTTAATTGTTGTTGTTTAAAATGGGTTTTTGACAACTCAAAATTGTGATTCCAAGAAATATCTGCGAGATTCAGGAAAAGATAAACCAAAAATATGTTGGAAAAATCTCTAAAACAAAAAACAAATAGACTATGAGAATAAAATTATGTTTAAATATGCTACATTTTGGAGTTTTTTGTCAGAATCTAGCGATTTTTTTTTTGCCCACGGAGCATTCACTTAATAAATCTCTGACATATCACATGCATTCATGACATAGTAAATAATACCCTTAATTTGACTAAATATTGGAAAATACATCTAAAAATCACATTTTTTAACCCCCTACCAATATGAACCTAATACACATCCCCAATTAAAAAACATTTACTTCACTAGATATTGTAGATATCCATTTTTTCATTAACATTTTTTATACCCCTTTAAATATTTTCATTAATTTTGAGCTTCATTTGTTTTACCTACCAATATAAAAACACTTTACCCTCTATATATCCCTCAATATATTATGCTATTTTTTCCTCAATATATATCCCCCAATATGAATGCACATGGTATGATATTACCCCCCTAGTGAAGCCCATGTGTTTTTTCTAAATCTTTTTTTGTTGATGTTTAAAATGGGGTTTTGACTGCATATGGATTCAACACCTTGAAAAACCTTTTGGGCACTCAACGTTTATGGAGGGTTCACAACTTAAAATTGTGAATCCAAGAAATCTCTATTAGATTTGGGAAAAAATAGACCAAAATTATGTTGGAAATCCCTTCAAAACATAGAACAGATAAACTTCGACTATAAAAAGACATTGTTTAAATATGCTATGTTCTAAAATTTTTTGTCGAAATCCAATGAAATTGTGTTTGGCCAAAGATTATTTTTTGTTGTTTAAAATGAGTTTTTGACTACCCACATGGATTCAACACCCTGAAAAACCCTTGGAGAACTCGGATTATTGAGGGTTTACAACTCGAAATTGCGGTTCCAAGAAATCCTTGTTGGATTCTGGACAAATTAGACCGAAAAAACATGTTGGAAAACCCTCCAAAACGTAGACTAAATAGACTACAACAATAAAAAAGTTCTTCCTAAACATGTTACGTTTTGGATTTTTTGGCCGAAATTCGGCAAAATTTTTTTTGGCCAAATCTTATTTTTTGTCGTTTAAAATGTGTTTTTGACTGCATATGTGGATTCAATATGCTGAAAAACTCATGGGGCACTCATATTGTGTAGAGATTACAACTCAAATTTGTGATTCGAAGAAATCCCTTCCTAATTCTAGATAAGTTAAACTAAAAATTATGTTGGAAAACCCTCCAAAAGTTAGAACATATAGACTACAACAATAAAAAGATGTTTTCTAAACATGCTATGTTTTGGAGCTTTTGACCGAAATCCAATGATTTTTTTTTCCAAATCTTAAATTATGTTGTTTAAAATGGGGTTTTGACTGCATATATGGATTCAACACCTTGGACGCTTGGATTGTGGAGGGTTTACACCTCAAACTTGTGATTCCAATAAATCCCTACTAGATTTTGGACAAATTAGACTGAAAATTTTGTTGGAAAACCATCCAAAATGTAGAATAGATGGAAAACAACAATAAAAAGACGTTGTCTAAACATGCTACATTTTAGAATTTTTGGCCAAAATCTAGCAAAATTGTTTGGGCCAAATCTTAATTTTTTTGTTTAAAATAGGTTTTTGACAACATATGCGGCTTCGACACCCTGAAAAATCCCCAAGGCATTCAAATTGTAGAGAGTTTACAACTCAAACTTGTGATTCCAAGAAATCCCTGCCTCATTCTGGAGAAATTAGATCAAAAAATATGTTTGAAAACCCTCAAAAATGTAGAATATATAGATTATGCCAATACAAAGACATTGTCTAAACATGCTATTGGAGTTTTTGGCCAGAATCCAACGTTTTTTTTGGCCAAATCTTAATATTTGTTGTTTAAAATGGGGTTTTGACTACATATATCAATTCAACACCCTAAAATATCTTAGGGGAAGTTAAATTGTTGAGAGTTTACAACTCAAAGTTGTGATTCCGAGAAATCCCTACAAGATTTTGGACAAATAGACCAAAAAATAAGTTAGAAAACCCTCCAAAATGTAGAACAGATAGACTATGGTAATAAAAGAATGTTTTCTAAAGATGCTACATTTTGGAGTTTTTGGAGTACGAGGATTTTTTTTGGGCGAAATTTTTATTTTGGTTTTTTAAAATGAGATTTTGACTACATATATGGATTAAACACCTCAATCACTTGGATTGTGGAGAGTTTATAACTGAAACTTGTGATTCCAAGAATTCCCTACCAGATTCTAGATAAATTAGACAAAAATATGTTGGAAAACCCTGCAAATTGTAGAACAAATAGACTATGACAATAAAAAGACATTATCTAAACATGCTATGTTTTGGAGATTTTAGTTGGAATCCAATGAATTTTTTTTTTGGCCAAATCTTCATATTTGTTGTTTAAATGGGTTTTTGACTGCATATAAGGATTTGACATCTTGAAAAACTGTTAGGGGACTTAGATTGTGGAGAGTTTACAACTCAAACTCGTGATTCCAAGAAATCCCTCCCAGATTCTTAACAAATTATATTGAAAAATATGTTGGAAAACCCTCCAAAATGTAGAATAGATAAACTACAATAATAAAAATGTGTTATCTAAATACTAGTAGAAAATAAGAAATTAGTGACTATGTTACTGTAGCTTTTCCAAGTGAAATACTACAAAAAAGTGAGCAATATTAAGTGACCCAACTAAAAATAACTAACATAAACGACTAATTTAGTATCGGGTTACAATATATGACTAGCTAATAAGTAATACAACAAAAAATTACTAATGTGAATGACTAATTTAGTGTAGGAACAAAAAGATGATTACTTAAAAAGTACTACAATAATATGCATCAATTACTTATATTAGTCATTTTAATTGTGTCACTTCAGTAGTCTAATCTTATAAGTGATAGAGGATTCCAAGGCTATTATATATTAATTGAAAGGCTATACTTCCTTAAACACTTATTTATTGGATCAATGAATAATTATATTTATGGCATCGATTAGAATCTTCAGGTTTATATCCTTTGATCACATTCATAGGGAATTAAATTTAAAGTCTAACAAATCATCCAAAACAGGAGTGGGCTTATAGTTAGGTCAAATACATTATGAAGAATACTTGGAAGGATAAGGTGATAAACTTTTTATGCATATGTACAATTTTTATTATCATGATCACATCCATTGAGCTTAGGATACTAGTTTTTAACGTACATTGTGAACATAGTTGTACTAGACTCTTATGAAATTGTTTTGAATCCTATGGGGATTTTGATATTGCTCGAACATTAGATGTTGAACATATTAGAATATCACTTTTTGCATGTGAAGCAAATTTAGTATATGTTAGATGATGTAAATTATACCTTTGCATTAATATTAATACAAAAATGATGTTTTTTTCTTATTGGGAAAAAATGGCATTTCCCACAACCTAACCGAATAATTACTAAAAAAATTATGCCTAAATCAATAACTACTAAAACAAATAATCTCCAAATTCTTCAACCTAAATCAATAATTGCCCACAACATAAATAATAATTTATAAAAAAAAAATAATAAATCATTGTTCATCATGACTGAAAAATTAGTGTTCACCATGACTAGCCACCTGATCATGATGGAAAGTCGACTCATCTAAAAATTAAGATTCATTTTAGTGACTAGCTCATCATGATTGAAAATCAAAGTTCATTATAGTGACTAGCCATTGTGTTTATAGCCACAATCATTCGTTTACTCTCACTACTACTCAATGAAGCTTGGGTGCTAATTTTTGCATTTCGTGAGAAGGGGTAGGGTTACTTTGGTTTTGAGAGGTTATTTAGAGATCTTTGCTATAATGTATAATGTACCTCAAATATCCCAACCCCCTCCCCCCACCCCCCGCTCCTCTTCCCCCCCCCCCCTCTCCAAAAAAAAAAACTCTTGGTTGTTAATTACAGTTCTAAATAGATTTGACCACAAATGATACTTGTTTGCATGGTGCAAGCTAATCTTGCCACTAGAGATTTGATCCCTCTTGACTCCTGGTAGATCCGAAGTTAGGATGGATCTACGCTTGTATAATATATATTTAGTTATTTATAGTTCACATTCTCCACATTAAAATGTTAAAACACACCCCTTCATAATTTTTCCTATATTTTCTAAAATACTACATATCAAATCCATATTAGGCCTTGAAAGAATTACAAAATCTCCCTCATACATTGGATTAGAAAGCAACTATTAATGGAATAAGAATTATCTCAATATTTCTCTATCTATATATGTTTCATGTTAAAATCTTTTACTCAATCTGCGTATTGAAATATTATATTTATATCCCACGTTAAATTTCTAGTTGTTATCAATATTTTTAAAACCTTATGTATCAACTCCATATTAAAAATGAAATAAGTTACACATCTCACTAGTTATGAAAGTGAAAATATAAGAAAATTTTAATTTAAAATACTTTTCTCTATAAAAAAATTAGGTATAAAATTTTGATATTTAATATGTTGTTGATGGTCAAAATAAACATCATCAACATTTGGGGAATCCACCCAGTCAAGGCCCCAATTAGACCTTTTCGTTGAAATTGGTGATTCTGACTCGTTCAAATGGGTTTCCAGTTACCTATTCAAAATAAGTATAAGTGAGGTGAAATGGATGATAAAAATGATTACAAAAGTTATATGTAAAAATTAATTATGAAAAACTAATATATTAACTTATCTCTAGTACCCAAGTATATGAATCACATGTGCTAAAATAATAATATTATTTCATAATAATAATATCGTTACAAAGAAATATCAGAATAATGCTTAAAGTAATTGTTTTGATTAAATAATCAAAACAAAACGATATTATGCTCTCCACATATGAAAAAAAAAAACATTGTTTTCTGTAATTAAAAGAAATAATCATGACACATTCAAAAGTGATAAGTGACAAGATTAATACGAAAGCATCCAGAAAAAAATATTCAAATATATATAACAATTCCTTTAAAGATAGAATACCCACATACAAGATAAAATTACCATATCTAATAGGAATGTTTTCATCTCTAGAATTGCAGTGGTTCAAATATATATTAAAAAGAAAGCTAAGTACAATAGTGCAACAGAAGATTCACTTTAATTGAAAAAATTCAAAACCCCTTTCTAAATGCATGAAAGGGTTATTATAATAGTTTTTTTACAAAAAATACAAGATAAAACAAATCTCCAGGAAAGATTGAGTAAATATGTATATAATGAAATTTGTTGTAATTAAACTAAGGTCGTTGAACTTGATCCAATTGTGCTTCGCCAATGCTTTCTTGAAAAATGCAACAAGAAATTTTCAATTTCATTTTGCCTTGATTAAATTGAAAAAATTTGAATTCCCACATCAACAGACAACTTGGATGATGTTAACTTGTGTGACATGGCTTGTGTCACCCAATTTACTCAGTAAATTCGAGTTTGAGGAGTTAGAGTTGAGTTATGCAAGTGTGATTGCTAATTTGTAGCAATCAAGGTCAATTACTTAAGGTTGTTTTCAAATAAACTAGTTCCAACTTTTGGAGGAACTAGTGGAAGGTTAGTTAAGTAGTGGGACTTTAGTCAAACTCAGTGATCATCCAGTTAACTGATCAGTCAACCTAAAATAGTTAGTGCATGTAGAGAATTCAAGTTACCCAGTTGAGGTGGAGATTCCAAGACAATGTAACATCATTTGTAGACTAGTCTTGAGTGTACAAGTGTTGCATGCAGTCAGATGATCAACCTAAGGAATTGCACGATTGAAATAGAGTAATTTCCTAAATAAAAGGGGTTAATTCCACAAGGAATAGCACAAATAAATAAGAGCTCAATCCGAGGCAAAATTTGACTAAGTCCGGGTCATAGGCCTTAAGTGAGCAGAGAGATAGGTTATGCGCTTGTAGGGTGAGCTTAGTTGAGAAAAGCAATTGTAATAAATATCTATTCATTTGATTAATGCAAGAAGACATTGGGGTTTTTAGTAGATTTCCTTCCCTAGATAAAAATACTTGTTGCATGTGTGTTATTTCTTCTTGCATCTCTAAGATTTTTGTTCTAAATTGTGAATAAATGTCTGCAGAGAAGTAGTGTAGGTTCATGTCTTGTGATTTAGATTAAAACTTCAAGAGAAGTTGCAAATATGCAACCTAATTTCTACATGTTCATAGGCTTCGAGTAGAGATGCCACTTCTTGAAGAATATGGAGCTTCATTAGCATTTGACAACTAAAGGTAGCTGCTTTGAATTGTGGCATAATCGGAGTGGCTTTGTTTGTTAGTGCTTTTAAGAGAAACCAATGATTGTGAGGATTTACCACATATCGCTAATTATCATCCAGATTTACCTTTGTCAATTGCTCGATTTACTTGGTAATATCACTCTGCTTTTCATCCCACTACTCTTGTAATATTTGCATTTTTGGCAAGGAAAATTTAGGATGTTTTGAAATATGATGAGGTTCAAGTAATGAGTCATTTACTGCTTCTACAATGGGGCTGGAAATGTATCGAGCAACATTGAGAGACTCCTTAATTGCTTGAATTCTTGCCTTCTATCCTTTAAGAATAATCTTAGTGTTACCACTGGGCTATGGTTGGGCTATGTCAACCTTCAACCTAGCATAACTATTTCAAACCAACCTTTGACTAGAAGTTATCCCTTCCAATCTAAGAGGACTCCGTCAATATACTTAAAAATTTTGACTATGATAAGCTCAAAAATTCAGATGGCTAACTCTGGTTTCTTTTTTTTATGTGGTTTTATAGGTGAAGGAGAATGTGATGGCTTCCACCATTGGGCATGTAGTCAGATAAAGGAAAATCATTGACAAACAACAGTGCTTAATTGAAACTGAGGTATATCTGGCTTTAAAACTAATATCAAATAACATTTACAGTCATACACAAAAAATGAATGAAGTTGGAGCACTTGTCATGAATTCCAAGTAACATAGAAACATAAATAACATGATGAGAAAACATAAAACATAAAGCCAAACACATGAGTCTCATTTAGTAAAACAGAGTTGTTGTAACATATGTATTAACTGAGATTTTTTTTTTTACAAAGAGTGTCCTCCTTCACATTGTCGATCCACTTTAGTAAAAAAAACCTACAAATATATGGACCAACCTATCCTTCTTATCATTAATTACAAAATCTTCCACTTGGGGCTAGAATCGATCATTCTAGATTCCTATTTGACACATATTGAGAAACTTTAGGGATTTTATGTTTTACACAAATTTCAATACAAATAGGACTCTTCTATCTTAATGAGCTCAAAAAACTTCGGTTTGTGGACCTTATCAAATCCAACCAAATGCTAAATGTGTTGCTAATGTGTCTCATGCCACGTGGATGTGTTGGCCTAGTTGGCATTGCTGAGCTGGACCTCCACCAAGTCGAATTTTAAAATTTCTACAACAAATCAAGCTATGAAAGATTCGGTAAAATAGGCCTCAAATATAAGTGTGTATTCTCCAAACCCTGATAGTTTTGTAAAAATTGAGAGATTTTTTTTGTACATGAGCCCATGATAAACAAAAACCTCCTTTATATTTCCAAAATTTCTTACCATTTGGTCAGAAAGTGAGCTTGAAGTTGACTACTAAAACAGTCATTTCCAGAAATTTCTTAGCAAAACAATTTATATCAAATTCAAAAATCACCTCTCTGCTACATTTCTGCAAGTTCTAAGGTCTTCCTTGATGTTTGTAGTAAATACATGCCTTTAGAACCTCCTTTGTTGAATTTTATACCTACCTTAACCTTCATGAAAACCTACAACAATTTTGTAGCAAAAAACTAGTTTTACTATGGGGAGTTGCTACGAAACTGTTAGGAATTCCGTAGAAAATCCCCTTGTTGAAAATAGCAACAAGAAATGCTAAATATAGAAGTGCTAAATTTAGTACTGCTATAAATAGAATTTTGGGATACCTTCCTATTTCAGTTAGTCCCTGAACTAAAATATAGAAGTAAAAATTCGAATTTGATCTTAGTAGTCGTTTGTAAAATAATTAATTAATTCACCATGAGTTAATTAGTTGTAGAAAATCAAACATGAAGTCTATGTGGGGACATGCAACAGTTTCTCCACTAATTGAGGAATTTATCCATCAGTTAAAGAGATAAGGATGAGTTGTAATATTGAGTTGTAATTAGTTGGCTCAGTTAACTGAGTCAAGTCCAGTTAGATTAATTCAAACAATCTGTTGAATTAATTGTGAGTTTAGTTAGTTAATGCATGCATGCATGTAACTGCTACACTTCAGATAACTGAATACTCTCTCATAAATAACTCATGCATGTCAGTTCAGACAGAGACCCAATTGAGATCATATGGAGGGGCAGTGTACTATCAGTTGCAAGAATATTCCATTGTGAATATCTCTTGCATGCAGAAGGAATTCTTTCCTTGAGGATTGTGCAGTTACTTCTTTAGTTTTTGTGAGTGTGATGAGGCCAATTCACACATGTGGCATCAATGGACCTCAAGGAAAAATGTGCAAGGAAATAGGAGGCTTAGAGGGCTGAGGGAAGGAATATCTAGTGTCTACTCAGCCTGTGAGCTATATTGTTTGATTGCAGAGAGAGTAGGATAGCTTGAGAGCTGAATCTTTTTGTAACTTGAACATATTTCCACTTGTATGATAATACAGAGATTGGGGTTTTAGGTTGAGGCTTTCCCTGGGTTATTTCTTCTGTGTTATGTGTGATTGATTTCTCATTCTCAGTTATATGCGTTCTCATTGATCTTGCTCATATTCGATTAAGCTTCTGCAAGGTTTGTTGTAGAAGTAGATCTTGTATTTTTCTTTAGTATATTGCATAATCTGTTGATCTACAGTGGGAATTTCTACATGGTATCAGAGCAAAGGTGATTAAAGCGAAGAGAAATATATAAGAAGGGAGAAGTTTAAAGTTTGAGGTTCCTGAATATAGAAATCGAGTTCTTATCACATCTCAATTTCACCAATGGTATTCAACGTTTAAGACTCGAGTATGCCCTTGATGGTAGCTCGAATTGTATAGCCTGGAAGGATCGCATGGAAGGAGTATTAGAGGATAACGGTCTAAAGGACTTCATTGATCAAGGAGTCCCTAAGATGACTGATGCTACAGAATTGGTGGAATGGAAGAAATGTGTGGCTAGAGCAAGGAGAATCCTTCTGGAGGGAGTTCGAGACCACATAGTCTCGAGTCTCCATGGGAAGGAGACACCATTTTCGATGTGGAAAACATTGAAAGATCTATATCAAAACAACAGTGATCAGAGGAAGCTGACGTTGAAAGACAAGCTTAGGAAAATCAAGTGTGAAAAGGGTGACACGATCTCTACATATCTGAACAAGCTCACCACTTGCAGGGATGAGCTTGGAAGTGTAGGGATCACAGCAGTCGATGATGACATGGTCAGTCTTGCACTCCTCGGTCTTCCTAAGAGCTAGCATAGCTACCAAGACTCAGTTAATGGAAGAGAAAAACTGCCAGATTGGGAACGAATTTGGTCGGATCTGATGCAGGAGGAGATAAGAAGAAGCACCAGAGATGGATCCTCATTAAAGCAAGATGATGAGGAAAATCTAGCCTTAGCGAGTAAGGCGAGGAAAGGGAAAGGGAAGGTGTCCCATTCCAATTCCAGTTCTTCCCATGGTGGGAAGAATTTTGACAAATCAAAAGTGCGATGCTTTCATTGTCATGAAGTGGGCCATTATGCTACGAATTGTCCACAGAAGAAATCCAAGGAGGGATCCTCAAAGGGATCTAATGGTGAGGCATTGGCCTCACAGTTTGAGTTGGATTTCTCTCTTATCACATGCATAGTTTCATCCATGGTGGGATGTGTGTGGTACCTGGATAGTGGAGCTTCATTCCACATGTCAGGTGACAAGAATCTTTTCAGTACGTTGGAGTAGAAGGATCTTCAGATGCCGATCGAGATGGGCGATGATGGAAAGTACGTGTTTCAGGTGAAGGTACGGTTGTGTATCAGAGGGAGCATGGATCTCCCCTCACCCTGACTGATGTAAAGTATGTACCAGGTCTGAAGAAGGATCTTGTTTTTGTCGCTATGCTAGAATATAAAGGCTATGAAGTAGTCTTTAGTAAAGGAAAGGTATTCCTGAGGCATATTGGTACCGGACAAACCAAGCGAATAGGGATTCAAGTAAAGAATCTCTACAAGCTAGAGGTAGACGACTGTGTTGCATTGAGCTCCAAAGCTGACATGGTGCAGAGCCAAGATGTTGGCGAGCTATGGCATAGAAGATTGGGCCACTTACACCATGGAGCCCTGAAGATCATGCAACAGATTTCTACCAAACTTCCCAATGGAAAACTGGAGCAGACGAACACATGCAAAGGTTGTACCTTGGGTAAGTATGCAAAATCTTCCTTTCCGGATCGAGATAGTAGGGCTGGAGCAATCCTAGAGTGAATTCACTCAGATGTTTGTGGACCTTTCTCTACAGACTCCACCGATAAACAAAGGTGCTATTTTATTTTTATTGACGATTTTTCTCGTAGATGCTGGATCTACTTTATGCAAAAGAAGGATCAGACCTTCTTGAGGTTTTGTGAGTTTAAAGCCTTGGAAAAGAAAGAATCTGGAAAGAAAATAAAATCCTTGCGTAGTGACAATGGTGGAGAGTATGTCTCCCAACATTCTAAAGACTTCTACGCTGCAGAAGGAATTAAACAGGAATTGATGACACCCCATAACCCACAGTAGAATGGGGTGGCCTAAAGGAAGAATAGATCGATTGTGGGAGCAGCTCGAGTGATGTTGCATGACCAAAGCCTACGACTGCATTTGTGGGATGAGGCATGCAATCCAACAGTATACTTGCAGAACAGAAGCCCGCATCGTATACTTGGAATGAAGACACCCATGGAGGCCTTTTCCGGGAAGCGACCAGATGTGAGTCACTTCTGAATCTTTGGATCATCATTTTACTGTCATGTGACCAAAGATGCCTGGAAGAAGCTAGATCCAACAGCTGAGTTGGGAATACTTGTGAGGTACACGGATACACCCCACAACTATCAGGTGTACCTACCTACTAGTCAGAGTACAATGGTACGCAGGGATCTAAAGCTCGACGAGCAAAAAGCCATGCGATTATCACTTGAGAGGGATCTCAAGTTGCATGTAGAGGAGGAACTTTCAGTTCCTAAGGAGGAGGAGCCTCAGATTGATGTGGAGCAGTTGCATGCAGAAGATACAGGAGTGGAGACATCCACTCATGCTGAGACTTCCAGATATGGGCAAAAACGCTCAAGGGAAGCTGACGGGTTGATGGTGGATTCACGGGAGAATGTGGGACAATCGTATTCTCAGCGTAGACAGAGGAGGTCACCCAAGTGGTACACTAGGTCCATGGCCCTGGTTGGGGAGTGTGTAGATACTGAACCTTCTTCATTCGAGGAGGCAATGCAACAACCAGTCTGGGTTGATGCAATGGTAGAGGAGTACGACTCTATCATTCATAACAGTTGGGATGTTGTCCCAAGACCTCAGGGCAAGTCAGTGGTGAGTTCTAGATGGTTTTACAAAGTAAAGCAGGCAACTAATGGCAGTGTTGAGAAACATAAGGCAAGGTTTGTTGCCCATGGTTTCTCATAGGTCGAGGGGATCGACTACGATGAGACCTTTGCTCCTGTAGCAAGGTACTCATCTATCAGATCGATGTTAGCACTATCAGCTCAGATGGGTTGGAAGATCCATCAGATGGACGTGAAGACAACATTCCTCAATGTGAAGATTGATGAGGAGGTGTACATTGAGCAACCAGAGGGTTTCGAGACCTTCGATTATGAGTCGCATGTGTGCCGATTCAAGAGGGCTTTATATGGGTTGAAGCAAGCACCCTATGCTTGGTACACCAGGATTGATAGCTATTTCACCAGGTTGGGCTTCACCAAGAGTGAAGCAAATGTGAACCTTTACCATATCATGGTAGAAGGTAAACCATTGATCGTTGTTCTTTATGTCAATGATTTGATTTTGACAGGTGATGATTAGCTGATACAGTCTTGCAAGGAGGACCTTGCAAGAGAGCTCGAAATGAAAGACATGGGTCTTATGCACTACTTTCTAGGCATGGAGGTGTGGCAGAAAGATGGTGAAGTATTTGCGTCTCAAGGCATGTATGCCAATGAGATACTCAGGTGCTTTCACATGGAGAAGTGCAAGCCCATGCAGACTCCTCTAGCTGGGAACTGGAGGAAGGAGGATGCTACTTCAAGTGAGGTAGTAGCTGCTATTGTTTATAGGCAACTAGTGGGTTCACTTATGTATCTGGTGAACACATGACCTGACTTATGCTTTGCGGTGAACCAGCTAAGTCAAGCTATGGTTCAGCCTACCAAGCTGTTTTGGAAGGCAGAGAAGCATGTGCTGAGATACCTCTGAGGCACATCTCAGTTTGGATTGTGGTACAGATGGACAGAGGGAGTGAAGCTTCAAGGCTTCACAGATGTGAATTGGGTAGGGAGTCCATCAGACCGGAAGAGCACTTCTGGAGGAATCTTCAACCTTGGTTCAGCTACAGTTTCCTGGTACAACAGGAAACCGAGATCAGTTTCACTTAGCTCAGTAGATGTTGAATACATGGCTGCTAGTTAGGTTGCATGTGAGGCCATTTGGATGTGGAAGATTCTAGTGGGGTTGTTTGGTTAGAGGATGGATCCAACCGTGATCTACTACGATAATCATATTTGTATTAAACTCTCTAAGAATTCAGTTTTTCATGACAGGTCCAAGCACACTGATATCTGGTATCACCATATTCTAGACCATGTGGTCAAGAGGATCATGTTGTTACTATGTGTTTCAACCGAGGAATAGGATGCAAATATTTTGACTAAGGAATTGTAAAAATGTAAGTTCGAGTTCCACAGAGACAAGATTGGGGTTACTGATAATCCCTTTCTTGTTGAGAGGGAGTGTTGAAAATAGCAACAAGAAATGCTAAATATAGAAGTGATAAATTTAGTACTGCTATAAATAGCATTTCAGGATACTTCCCTATTTTAGTTAGTCCCTGAACTAAAATAGAGAACTAAAAAATTCGAATTTGATCTGAGCAGCTGTTTGTAAAATAATTAATTAATTCACCATGAGTTAATTAGTTGTAGAAAATCAAACATGAAGTCTATGTGGGGACATGCAACAATGTCTCGATTAATTGAAGAATTTATCCATCAGTTAAAGAGATAAGAATGAGTTGTAATTTGAGTTGTAATTAGTTGGCTCAGTTAACTGAGTCAAGTCCAGTTAGATTAATTCAAATAGTTTGTTGAATTAATTGTGAGTTCAGTTAGTTAATGCATACATGCATGTAACTGCTGCACTTCAGATAACTGAATATTCTCTCATAAATAACTCATGCATGTCAGTTCAGACAGAGGCCCAGTTGAGATCAGATGGAGGGACACTGTACTATTAGTTGCTATAGTATTCCATTGTGAATATCCCTTGCATGTAGAAGGAATATTTTCCTTGGAGATTGTGCAGTTACTTCTTCAGTTTTTGTGTGTGTGATGAGGCCAATTCACACGTGGCATCATTGGACCCCAAGAAAAACTGCGCAAGGAAATAGGAGGCTTGGAGGGCTTGAGGAGGACATATACAATGCCTATTCAATCTGTGAGCTGTATTGCTTGATTGCAGAAAGAGCAGGATAGCTTGAGAGCTTATTCTTTTTGTAACTCGAACATATTTCCACTTGTATGATAATACAAAGATTGGGGTTTTAGGCTGAGGCTTTCCCTGGGTTATTTCTTCTATGTTATGTGTGATTGATTTCTCATTTTTTCAGTTATATGTGTTCTCATTGATCTTGCTCATATTCGATTAAGCTTCCACAAAGTTGTTGTAGAAGTAGATTTTGTATTTTTCTTTAGTCTATTGCATAATTTGTTGATCTACAATGGGAATTTCTACACACTCCTGCCTAGGCAGTTAACACAAGCTTAAAACCCCAAATTTGGAAGGGAAGCCCACTTTGAAGTCTCATTGTGCCCTCGATTAACAAGCTTGATTCACTTAGATGTACTAATGAATTATTGTACCTGATGGTGAAAAAACTTAATAATAATATTATCAATAATATTTGAACTTATTAATAATATTTTATTATTATATTATTGGAAGAAACATCAATCATGATCATCTTCATGGGGCTATACTTGTGTGGTTATAATTAGGCAGTATAAGGGATCTGTATAGTTACAAACATTACCACATGTATGAAAGTCCTATTTATGAGCTTTTCCTGGCCATTTGCTTCTCGATTCAATGCAATTCTCTTTAAGTTTCTAGACATTATTTTCATAAGATTATCTAAAAGTGATTGCTGATTATAATTATGCGGTATAATAATTTCTATAGTTACAAAACATTACCATATGTATGAAAGTCCTATTTATAAGCTTTTCTTGGCCATTTGCTTCCAGATTCAAGACAATTTTCTTTCAAGTTTCTAGACATCATTTCCATAAAATCATGTAAAAGTGATTGTTTAACTGCTTCTCTTTGTTTGAGATTATAGAAAATTCCTGAAAGCAACCTATCTGATGGCTCTTGGTGTTTTACTGCTTGAATTGAATCAAAACTATCATTTTTCTAAACTATTCAACAATCATAAAGACAACCATGTAGATGCTGGGCAGCCAGCAAATCCATCGTAATGTCCCTAAAATGGGCTGTTCTCATCATGAGTGATCTTAGTATAGATTATTTCATCAATAAATTAAAATTAAGCTATGCCATATAACGTGCTATTCATATAGTAAATTGATTTTTCATTCATTATCACAACTAGTTATTTTCAATTAAGTGTTGTATTGCCAACTTATGACTTGTCAAGTATGCAGGGTTCTCTGATTTTGGCATGGATACTACAAAACGCAAGCTCTTACCACCATAAGTTATGCCGTAATGCATTTTCTATAGCAGGCTGTATGATGCAAAAAGCGAGGAAGGGGTTAAGGTCCCAATATGTATGAACATAGAATCTTTGTGATGGATAGTGGGAAAAAGTAAAAGGAGGGATGGGCAAAACTAGATGACTTAGACAATGACACTGCCCTATCTAGTGCTCAATCCTAATTGATAATTCATTTTCTTGTGGTAATATTGGTGAGCATTCAATGATTGAAATTATAGCCAAAGATCTGGATCCACATTAAAACGCGGAGGGGTAATGTTGGTGAGCATTCAGTGAATGAAATTATAGACGAAGATCTGGATCCGTATTAAAATGTGGAGTTATGTTTGGATCTTGTCTTGATAATTCAAATCTCTGCATTGTTGGTGTTAGTGGATCATGGAATGAGAGTATGCACTATGTTAGGCATGTGCAATTGGTGTATGCAGATTGAAATTGCGTTCTCTTGTTTACCCCATCCCTCATTACATGAGTTACAATTACTATTGCGTTCAGCCGGTTCAGTTACACTGCAAGAAATGGCTTCTGAAGCATGCACCAAACAAGGTCATTATATTAGATCCAGTTTGGATCTGATTCCTCTACTGAGAAACGGTTCTTTTATTTATATTGATGGAGGATATCTTATTTGTTTGATGGTCGTAACATACCACCAGTCCAGTCATGGTAATGATCAAACTGGGTATGTATCAGTCCGCATTACTTTGAAAATATATGCGTCTTTTCTAATGAGGAACCATTGAGCATTTGCATATCATGTTTAAGTATTGGATTGTCTCGTAGATGTTTTGATCTGGTAAGTATTTTATTAGATGAGAGTGCTTCACGGTTGTGAGGATGTTCTTGGTCATGGCTATCCAATTCTAGAAGGTGCATGTTCACATCACTGTGAAGTGTTTTACACATGGATCATGAATATTATCAAAAATTATCGATGGTATGCAATCAGGCTACGCATTTTAGTATGTATTTCATATGTTTAAATATTTAGAGATTCCTAATATTGATGTTAATCACACCATTGCTCATAATAGGTCATCATTGATATTGTCTATGAAAGCTTTATTAGAAGATGGAGCCCAACTACCCAAAGGTCACAATCATTTTTATCTTGAATGATTCAACGAAAATTGGATTCAGATCCATGGTTTGAACCTCCTGGTAAATTCCGAGTGCAGCAGAAGTTTAAATTTTGCTAGCTGGACAATAACGAAAAACTTCGTGTTTTTCTACACTTCTCTTAAGATAGACCCCATTCAAAGTTGTAAACAATGTTCCCCTATTTTACAGTGTTTCCTTTGCAGTTGTCATGATGTTATTATTTTAAGATGACTTGTTTGTAGCATTTTAAAACTCGGTGAAAATATATATTTTCAATCTATAATACATGGTTGCACCGTACACAGATCACTACCATTGAATACTTTCAAGGACTTTTCACAATGGCTAACCATTTATGTGATATGATGAATGCATGTTTACATTGAAAATCCATATGATGTTGGTCAGTTTATATATTAAAAGAATGTTGGTTATCTCATCAATTGATATCTACGAAAAAATATCAGACCAATATAGAAGTGATACCTTTCTAGTTGTAACTAGTTCAATGCCCCTACATTATGAAGTAATAACAGAGTTCCCATATTTGTATATCAGTGGGCAAAGCAAACAATGTTAATTTATAAATAGAGATTTCATCAGTTCATGTTACGAAGCTTGATCTTTAATAGATAAACTTATGTTTTAAGCTTCAAAATGCCTTTCATTGAACCAAGCTTTCCTTTGACCATGTGTTTAAGTGGGGGACCTCTGTCACCTATTTGCAACCAGATATACTTACAGGTCTGATTATTCGTCAATGCAGATTATGTTTAAGCCATGTCGCAGATCCTTTGAAGTTGTCTTCCTATATATCTTAAAATAGTTCTACTCATTGCATATGGAGGGTTACGGAATTTATAATATTTCCCCTATCAATCTTGAGTAAGCAAATATCATAATTTATCCAAAGATGTAATTTGCAAATACCTAGATATGTGAAGGTACTATCCCTTGGGATTGTTCCTGCCTAGTGTAATAGTGTGAGTACCATTTGTTGAATTATTGTGCACACCAACATTTGAATTGCATTACTTGGCTGGAGTTTTGAAGTGCAGTTGTCGACTGGAGTTTGGAAGACAGTCAAGATTAATTATTGCCGAAATTGAATCAAAGGCTATGCGTTGTGCTCATAGAGATGGGTAAATTCTCTTAGGGATTTTGTACTTTAGAAGATTTATTGACTACATAGTGTCCCATTGTAGATGTAATTATCTTACTCGTTTGTGATAACTTCACAATGTAGGGGCTTCTTCTAACAAATTACATTGCAAGGAACGAAAATGTGGCAAGTGTCAACATTTCCTTAAAAATAGCATGATTCATTTCCATTATATATTTAATTGTATAGCCATTGAACGTGTAACATTATACACAAACTACCCAGAGTGAATGACTTACACAACCAGAGAGCCAACAATAAGAATCCACACACCAAGAGAAAGCTAACAATGAAAATGACATGAGTGAAATTATGGTGTGGAAGGATCACATAATGTTACATCGTTTGCTCGGTTTGCTTAAGAAGTCATTACAAATTAATTCAGTGGTACAAAATTGACACGTAATTTTCATTGGTTTTTTCAAAGTCATCGTTTCTTTACCCTTTGCTATGTTTGTAGTAGGATTTAATAGAGAATTTCTAAAATCTCCTTGAACCCAACACTTAGTATTTAATTCCTAGCCAAAACTTATTGAATAAACACATAGCTAGGTTCTTAACACAAATATTTAGTAGAAGCAAATAACGATTTGAATCACAATGATACACAAATTTTTATGCAACATGTTTTTCATTAAGAAATCCAATCTTACGTGCGCTCTTGTCATGGGATAATGGCCTAGCGAATAAAATACATATACAATAGCCTGGATTTGATCCAACGAATTTGGCTAAGATTAAAACTTACTAATTAAGTTACTTTACTTTCCTAAGTTTCTTCAATAAGGCAACATATTAATATGTGTTTTTCTAAGTTACAAAGCAACTTGCTCAACTTAGAGCAAGTATTTTAAGGAGAATGTGGCCGAGTTTTGCAGGCCTAGACCCAAAGCCTATGCAGAAGCACTTGCCCAAGCTATAAAATCAACACTTCCTCTTAGCGAGGGAGGTATTTTTGCGCCCTGGAATTGTCTTCGATCCTAGATTTGCTTTTGCTTCTACTTCTTTGGTTGTTGTGGTGAAGTAAAATTATAAGTGCGGACACAAACAAATTCCTCTAGCCTGATAATGGGTCTAGCCACAGCAAATACATTCTATGGAAGATTTCCTTAGGTTAGAACGAAATAAGAGGGCCTACCTCTTAGTACACTTATCCCGTTTGATGATGTTTTTGCTTGCTTGCTCCAACGATCTCTCGCTTCTTTCTTCAAACACCTGAAACAAGTAAACAACAACAAACAACAACTGTGATAATAGACAAATTGTAATTCAACCTACTTAATAAGTCAAGAAGCATTAAGCCATGAATATGTAAGATGACAAATCATGTAGGAAATCAATATATAGTTGCATATATATTGATATCAAGAAGAGATTACAACCATTGTCTTGACGTTGCGGTTCTCTTTTGACAAGACCATGTTCCCACACACTTCTGCTAGCATTCCATGATGGCCTCAATCAACTATAGTTTTAAGGCTCTTTCCTTTAGGCTTCACTCCAAACCAAATCACATTTCTCCCTTACACAACTAGATAGCTGCAACTATGAATAGCTTGTTGTTTACTCCAAACCAAAATAACTCTAGCACATCAACATTAACAATTCAACACTGACATTAGCTTGTGCTTGGGAAAAATGGAGGTTTATATAGCATGAATGGATGGGAGATTGATCATATTCTCATGGGAGAAGGTCTTATCTCTTGAGGTAGTTCCATCCTTATAGGGGAAAGGAGACCAAACTGACATCCTTGACCCCCATCCGGCCAAACCATTTACCAGACTTCCATTACGAAGCTTCTAGAGATGGAAGCTTCAACTCTTAATTTAAAAAAAATTCCATAATAGGGTCGACACGACTAGAACACAGCTTAGTCGCTCTGGTCGGTGCTAGGGATAATGCTAATCTTTGCACATCGACGCGAGGAAGACAAGGGCCATTAGCGTCGGTCTTGTAAATTGAGTGAAACAGAAGTTTTAGGGGAAATGATGCAAAAGGGAATTGATCTGCTCATGAAGAGGGACACAATGAGAGTTTCTTTATGAAGGCAAAGCATGTAGGGTTCACTATAGAGGTCCTCCAGGATCAGGGAAAAAGGAGTACAGGGACAGTGACAAAATGCTGTGTAATAGTTGTTCCCTCTCAACTGGAACCCTGGTCTAGAAAGACCTTCAAAGTCTAACTCCCCTTAGCATTGTTCGTATAAGCTTCTTGCTCTTGAACAACTTTGTTGACAGACTTGGAGGAATCTGCCAGTTGCTCCTCTCTACATGAACCCGAAGGTTTACTCCCTCTGAGCTGCTCAACCTTTGGAGCCTCTCGCTCCTTGTTATCTATCACTACTATTGTGCTAAGTCCTTCTAGCACGACTATGGGTTCGTTTCAATCCTTTGAGCCACCCACAGACTCTGTTGCCAATCCCCCAATTGGTATGGTCTCCCTCTCTCCATCCAAGGGTTGACCTCTTCCAACCTAGCTAGAAAACTTGGTACTATTCTTCATACCCTATTGCTAGCTATAACCACCAACTGTTCCTGTTGTGGCAGATACCTTGCATGACAACTTTGCACTCTATTTAATAATTTTGCCAGGTACCCTTGTTGTCCACTGCATTTAGCATGGTTCTCTGTAATCCTACGCTGGTCTTGACAACCCTTGCCCTATGCCACCATGGCTTGCTGCATTGGGCATCAATCCCTTCTGCATTGAACATATTTTTCCATTAACAACTACTCGATCGATTTGCACATTGTGACTTGTGGCGACTATGTTCTCTCAGTAATTGACTCAAATCGACTTCCTTTCACCTGCACTGATCCCTAAGATACTTTTGTGCAACTACCAACATTGTTTTTCGGTGGCTAGGCCTTCTTTGGTTACTGTCGACCTTCGACTAGTTGTCGATTGTGCCCTATTGTGCCCTTGTCGACTTATTGGCAACCCATTGCAATTGTTGTTTTCGCTAGCCTTAGATGACTTGCTGGCTTATTGTTTCATGCGACTGGTGGCCAACGAATCTCCCTCCTTATTTCTTGATCTCCCATTTGAGCTCTGTCTTTTGTGTCCCTTGCCTGCATGACCTATCCCTTACCTGCAACTCATGATTTCCCGATGTGCTATCGGGCTAGTTCGTAGCCTATCACACCTAGTGGCGGCTGGAATACTCTTTGAGTGGCAATTGTTCTTTTCTACCTATTGACGGGCATGATTCCTCTTTTTCTCCCATGACCCTTGTTGACAACTAATCAACGACTCTGCCACACCTCAACACCACTCTTCCTTCACGCCCTCGACGACTTTGTTCTCGAATTGTAACATCCTTTTCATGTGGTCGAGCAGCTGGGTGGTATAGTCCTTTGGAAGTTGAATGACTTTTGTGGTCTACCAACCTGGTGGTTGCTAGTCAATGTAGTGGCTAGGTGGGTTGTCAGGCTTGTTGGCCAACTAAATTTTTTTTTTTTTCTTTCAAATCGTGCAAAACAAAAAAACATTCGGTCGATTTACTTTGGCCCCTAAAAAAAATCCACTCATATGATTTTGGCCGAACTTGGCCTTGAAAATCCATTATGAATTTGGCACCTACAATTCCAAGATCTGTTTTCTTCAGAAAGCCAACTTTGATGCCATGTTAGATTTCTTTGAACTCAACACTTGGTATGCAATTCTTAGCAAAAACTTACTGAATAAATACACAACTAGGTTACTAACAAAAATATCTAGCCGAAGAAAATAACAATCTGAATCACAATGATACACAAATTTCTACCCAACAAGTTTTTCATTAAGAAATCAAAATTTACGTGGGCTCTTGCCCTAGGATAATGGCCCACCTGAGAAAATACAATTACAATAACCTAGATATGATCCAACATATTTGCCTTAGATCGTTGCTTGATATTTCTTGCAAATCTAGATCTCCAACCCCTACGCACTCTCTCAGACCCAACACACTGCTTACTGAGATGCCGCTTTCAATCTTGTGCTATTGTTGTGTGTCTATCTCCTCTCATCACCGTTACTTTTATAACTTTACATTCAGCTAAAACCCTATTCCTAATATCAAAGTGGTTGATAACTAAGATTATATCTAGCCTCACTTTAGATCAATGGCTAAGATTAAAACTTACTCACTAAAGTAAATTACTTTATTTTTCCTAAATTTCTATTAGTTCAATAAGCCAACATATTAATATGTGTTTTTCTAAGTTACTAAGCAACTTGCTTAACCTAAAGAAAGTATTCTAAGGAGAATGTGGGTGACCACTGTATTGCCTAGAGATAAGACCTTTGCAAAAATCCCTGCCCTAATTACAAAATAAACCAAATTTACAACAAAACCACTTATTATATAATTGAAATTGTCTAGATCCTACAAAACCTACAAATTTCCCATTTTTTTATTAAATTATTCCAAATTTCTTTCGATGTTTTATTTTTTATAACTTACATGATGTGACTCAAAATCTAAGAGAGCAAGCCCTATAATAGCTTTGGCTTATTTAAATATGTAGGTGATTATTCATTCCCTTTTATCCCCACATATGTTGTTAATTATTTGTACTTGAGTTTTCACTTCAAAAATTTTCACTAAATTTTATTCGCTAAAATTTTAGGAATTTATGCCCATCTTGAATTGTAAAAAGTGTAAAACTAGTGAATGCTATTAATTCTTAAAATGCCAACTATAAAATTTATATCATAATTATAAAAATATTCGAATTTAACCCTTGGACGACTTCTTGTGTTTGTATTTAGACTTTTGGGAAAACTAATATTGTTTTTGGTATTCGTCTTGGTGGTGGTTGTACAATGAGTAGCAATACAACAAGGGGAAACACACATGTGGCGACTTTCTCCTTGGTTGGTTTACCCATGAGTCGATCAATGGACACCTTAATCCTTAGAGACTGGTTTCTCCATGAATCATAAGTAGTGACAACACTATCACTACACTAACTGCGAGCAGTGGCATTTTTTTTCTTTCGAAATAAAAATGTGGCAGCTTCACTTTCTTCCTTCATGGCTTCTTTTCTTGACAACCACTCACTTCATGACAATTCACTCTATCATCATAGAAACCTTGTGACTAATAGTGGTTGGAATTGTTGAGATGTTTCTTTTGGGGTTATTTTTGCTTGTTTTGTGTTTTTAGCTCATTGTAATCTAAGAGAATAAGGTTGTAATATAATTTGGGTTAGTGGATTAGGTTTTTGGATGTTGTAGAACAACTGAGTATTTTATTATGTAGAGTTAATTTAATATAATGAAGGAAAGAGACGCGTGACATTAAAATTTGTGGGTTTTAGTAGTTCAGGGTTTTCAAGGTATATCCATGTGTATGCCATTATTGTTGTTCTTTATATTTTGCTTAAGAATATCAATGCATTGTTTCATTTCAAATTTTTAAAACTTACAACTTAGGGAACATTAAATCAAGTCACTAAATAATTTAAATGTGAGAAGTCAAGACATAAGCTTGAATACGTTCTTTAAGGCATAGATAGTGGACATCAAAACTAACATTGGTAATACATTATGCAACAAGTTTCTTGTAATGAGTGAAATGTTGGAGCATGAAGGTTTTCACTATTTTCACATTCACTAACACGTTGAACAAGACTAGGCCCCCAAAATTCCCTGCCACAAAAAGCCATGGGTTTAATTATGGTATCAAACAATCTCATATTACATTGGATGTCCTAAAAATCTGGTTCGATACAATAAGCTAGTGTCTCTAAAGTGCAGAATAAATACTACTACTACAAAATACTAGTATGAATACGAAACAATAACAAAAACAAGTAGAGAATAGACATACATAAGTAAATCTCATGAAAAATACATAAATCACAAACACATGGACCACATTCATACCTACGTGTATGAAAATATAAAAATTGGAGGAAGATCTAACCAAACAATCTTAATTAAGATATAAAGTTGAGTTTGATTGAAATGGATATAAGACAGGGGAAACCCCAATATACGGAGAGAATGAAGCAGGCCTAAATTATGGTCTAAGTTACATATATAGGTGAATCAAACCTCTATTAATATTGATAACTTTAAATAGGCTTTATTTTAACACAAGTAGCCATGTACATTGATACATCAACATATCCTAAATACCCAGGACCATAATATTATGTTACAAAGTTATGACTCTCTAAACAAAATATCTCATTTCCATATGATTTTATTTTCATAATAAATTTGTATGTTTAAAAAAACAACATTCCATTTTCCTTAGGAAGTCCCACCTTCAAAGCTCAAGGACCAAAGAATAGCTCTTTTGTATGTCTTCTTTTTCCACTTCCATAATTAAACTACTTTTTGTCATGGACCTATAGTTTGTCAAAAAATTTCTTTGCAAACTTCAGTTTCTTCCAAATCTATTTTCACACCTAAGGTCACGCGACACTACCTTGCCTCGACCATAGAGGCTTGCCCAATGTGTGCCTACTACAACCAAACTACACCTCTTCACTTAAGGAATTCCTATAGCTTCACCTTAAGCTAAAATATATCAAATGCAACTAAGTCATACTCATCCAATTTCATTTAACAACAAGCACATGTCTAACTACAACCTTTAAACCTTCCTATCAATAATTTAATACTTAGTGTTGAAATTTCTAAGTCTAACATGTTATAAATTCTTCCTACATTATCTGGTTTATTTCATCTACTTGTTTATTTCTTAATAAGTTATTTAACCATATAAACACTGAAAATAAACAAAAATGCACTCTCAATCATCTATAGATTTTATAGATCTAACCCAGTTTCATATAGCTCTGATACCACTTGTTATAGCTCTGATACCACTTGTTATAGATCTAACCCAGTTTCATATAGCTCTGATACCACTTGTTATAGATCTAACCCGGAAATATTATAGATCTGATATGAACATATAGGATAATGAAAATAAACCCAGAAATAATATGAAATGATTCTTTGTTGATCAAACCCTTAAGGTAGGGCAACACCATACATTCACTCCTTAAGAAAGGAAAACACTCCACAAGCCATATGCTTGTATATACAATAGTCCTTGACAATATTTCTTGACATCCTCCATGTGGAGTCTTTAGCCTCTATATAGGCCTCATACATGCAATACCATGGATCATTACCATGGTTCCCTCATACCATCCACTAATACCATGGGCCCATTACATTATTACTAACTACTTGTGGTCCCTTACATGATATGGGTTAACCACCTTATTTATTACTATGGCCCATCCCATTATTACATTATTACTTTGGGTACCTCCCTTTGTACCCCATATTACCCCCCAGGTATATAACATTCCACCCCCCTTAGCATGTTTCTTCCCCGAAACATGGGAAGAACATAAATAATAAGATCTACTCAAAAGAGTAGTCCACTGATACCATGCACGCGCATCTAGCCATCCAAGAGAAAGGTGAACCCTTGATCTCGTTGGTGCCTCACTCGCTTGAGATGGAAGTTGACTGTGACAGTTGTTCTGTGTTGATGTGTAGTAGGTGGATCTTCGCTCCTCACTATCCGTCATACGGGGGTTGTTGTCCTTGTGACTGCTTGGTTTCCATCTTGATGGTTGTCTTACGGGGTGATGTGGGTGATGATATGTTGAAGTTTTAACCCACGGTGTCTTTTTCTTTAATTCACCCTGCTGTGGTGCCTGTTGTGGTGTCTTCTGTTCCAATATGACTTCAACCACTGAGCCCTCATTTGATGTACCTGTAACCTTTTCTGCTTCAGCCTCTGTTTGTGTTTGATTGTCGATCATCAAAGGCTCATCATCTGATATGTCAGTCCCTAGAACATCTTCTGCTTCAACGTCCATGTACTCTACTTGTTTATTGATGGAAATATCTTGTAATGTAATTTTCTTCTTTTTATACCAGAGCTTCAGAAATTTCTTCTGCACATTAATATTGATAGTACCCACAGATTCCATCCAAGGATATCCCAAAACAACATCCATATTATCCATCTCTGAAGTATAAAAATCACCATGCAACACGTACTTATCCATAGAAATCTTCAAATCCTTATACATTTGAACATCCTCATCCTCCACTTGTGTGTTTTCAATGTTTTTTGCAGGAACTTGCAATTTTTTTGCCCAATTAACATGGATGAAATTATGCTTGCAACTAGGACTTATAGAAACAATGATCTTCTCTTTCTGAATTAATCCATGAACCTGCAGTAAGGAGACACCCGTAGCAATTAACCCCTTATGTGTCTCATTCTCCTTTTTTCTAGCTCGAGACCATTTGTCCAAAAAGACTTTTTCAAATTCTGCATCTGAAAGTTTGGTCAACTGCTTGTAGTCAAGTGATAAATTCCATTTTTTAGCCTGATCTCTCATATTAAGCACCATTGGAATCTTCCAAAGTGTGCCATGTGTGGACTTGTATCTCTGTATGAATTCTTCAATAGTAGGACCATCATCTTTCCCTGTAAAATATAGCATCTCCATGAAGAGGGTTTGAGAAAAAATCACTTACTTGATGAAAATTTGAAATTGTCATAGTTTAGTCAATATTGCTCAGAATCCCTATTATGACATGTTTTTGGAAATGGAACAACCATTTTTCATCTGCCCATGTGATAGAAATTTTGATCCAGGCACTAGAATTTCAGATCTGCGTTGCTACTCTCCCGCCGTCACCAAAATTTCTAAAAAAAGAACTGTTTTTAAATCAGCGATATCTCCCTCATCCGGACTCCGATTCGACTGATGTTTTTTTTGAAATTGAGTGTTTTTTCACATAGAATCCAGATCTACAATTAGATTTTGCAAATCTTGCACCAGAACGTCCAGATCTGCGCCGCAAACTCGTTGCCCTGGAAAATTATTTGCAACCCCACTGATTTTTAAATCAGCGATATCTCCTTCATCCGGACTCTGATTCAGCCGATTTTTTTTTTTTTAATCGGGTAATTTTTCACATAGAATCCAGATCTGCAATTAGATTTTGCAGATATTGCACCAAAACATACAGATCTGATCTATAAACTTGACGCCCCCAAAATCCTGCAAAAAGTAAAAACAGTTCTCCATTTTTTTGCCCAAGAAAGTGCTCCACTTATTATAGATCTGACCCAGAATATATGAGAAATAACAAATATACCCAATAATAACAAGATCAAAATAGATAGAAATACTTCTTTATTGATATCAAAACCCTTAAGGTAGGGTAACACCATACATTCATTTAACAACAAGCACATGTCTAACTACAACCTTTAAACCTTCCTATCAATAATTTAATACTTAGTGTTGAAATTTCTAAGTCTAACACGTCATAAATTCTTCCTACATTATCTGGTTTATTTCATCTACTTGTTTATTTCTTAACAAGTTATTTAACCGTATAAATACTGAAAATAAACACAAATGCACTCTCAATCATCTATAGATCATCAACTGAAATAACAAACAAACACAGAAGGGACACCGTTATTTTTTGGACAATCATCCTCGGAAAAACCCAACTTGGGAAAACTGGTGCAACAATCTTGAGGGTTTTATTATTAAGTAGCTTTCTTGAGTGCAACTGGGGTGCCAAATTGGCTCACCCAACAGAGATATCTATCTGGAAGAAATACCTCTCTTCGGAAGCAGATATTCGATAAGTATGCTCCATGAAAATCCTTCCAATGCTTCTTCGAGGCTTTGCATCAGCCCTCCTAGCCTTTGCATAGCTCTAGAACCCCCTACATCAACCCTTTGATGCTTTGCGTTAGCTCTCTGGCCTTTTGCGTCACCCATGTAGGCCCTGATAGCTTTTGCGCAGTCTCTCTGGCCCTCTGTGTGGCTCCTGCTAGCTCTACGTAGCCTCCTCAATCACTATGCTGGCCCTCTGACACTATCTCTGCCTCTCTGCTATGCACTCATTGCCCGTTGCTGCAACTTAGATTACTTGTTCAGATTTTTTTAGGAAACCCCGTTCCAGAAAATCGAACTGATTGATCAATCTTGGTGTATCTCCAATTGACCCTCAAGCCTCCTCTTATACTTTTTCTGTTGAGTCTTCAATGACCGAGATTAAATCTCTAATCAGTGACTAAGATTAGATTTTCCTTAATCCATGTCATTTAGAACATTTTCACTTAGTGTTATATTAATACCCATTAATATTTTAATTTTCATAAGTTTAGATTTAGGAACTACATTAAAAATATTAATTATTTTAATATTTCTCTAACCGGGTGGAATTTCCCCAAACCATTTATGGGTCTTGGAGATCTCATAATTTTCATGGCTAGAGCACATCTGATGCTACCCCAAATCAACACTCCCTCTTAGCAAGGAATGTGCTCTAGTGATGCTCCACTACTAAACATCACCCTAATTATCTGGCATCGGTACCTGTGTTGATGCTTGGCCTGCTAACCAACATCCTCTGCACTGTTGCCTCCTGTACTGCTGCCCAAGGCTCTGGCACTGCCACTGCTACATCTATACTGCAGCTCCCTCTACATCCGTGCTGTTGCTGGTCCTTCCTCCCAACGCTGCATCTGCACTATAGTTCTCTCTCATCATGCTGCCCATAGCACTACCATTGCTAATTGCTGCATTGCAACTCAGTTACTGAGAAGTAAGTAACTAATCTACCCAACTACTGACATCCTTGTTAAGCTAGAAGCCCCTTGATGCTGAAGCTACCGTTGCTGCTATCCTGTGCTTCCTCTCCTCCCTCTACGCTGCTGCAACATCTCTATGCCTCTCACATTGCTGCAATCATCTATGTGGCTTTCTGCACTGTTCAACCACCTCTATGTGTCTCGCACTGCTGCAACCTTCATTGTGCTGCCAGAGACCACTGCACTCTAGCACTGTCTTGTCGCTCCATCTGCATCTTGCTTCTATTGACATCCATCATCCTACTACCGTCTCTTGGGCCTCTCGTAGCCAGAATTGATGCAAGAGTTTGGGTACCTCAAGGATCCTAACCCTCATCTTCTGTAATCCTCCTGACTACAGCGTGATGTCACACCACCTCTTCTCTAGAGGTGCATGAGCACTCATGGCACAGTTGTCATCCGTCTTGACTTCTTTATCCGCCTTAGCCAGAGCTGCCTTGGAGTTAGAAGCCTCTCCCTTATTCTTCTTCCTGGGACACTGGGTTGCATAATGACCCAGTTCCCCACAATGGAAGCACTTTATCTTGGAGATGCCCTTCTTCCGTTTCTTCCCCTGCTATCCCATAGATGCCAGAGCCGCATCCTCCTCCTCCTCTTTCTTGATTCGACCTCCTTTGCTGCTATTCCCTGCCTTGGTCAGCCGTCTGATCTCTTCTTGGCGAAGTGTTGCCTACATCTCTTCCCATCCTGGAAGAGTGGCTCTGCCCAAAATGATTTGGACAAATGTCTCCCAATCTTCGGAGACTGCATTTAGGGCGGTCCTCACCATGAACCCCTGATCTGGCATGGCCCCTATGAAAGTAAGTTGGTCTCGAATCTCCTGCAACCTACTGAGGTATAGATCTATTTGCAATAGAAGTCAATACACTTTGAGAGAGAGAGATAGAGTACATTTACAATAGAAGTCAACACTTTGACTTTAGATATTGACAAAGATCAGTTGAAGGCATATTGCTTCAACTGATTCTCTAAGGTGACTAATTCACCTTTCATAGTGTTGCATCTCGTCCATTTGCTGCACCTTACCATGTAGCACCATCATGCTACATCATACTATGCTGCCCATACATCATGCTGTCCATGCATCATGTTGTCCATGATCTCATACATCATGCTGCCCATGATCATTATGCTTCATGCTGCCCATGCATCATGCTGGCCATCACGCTACTGCTATAACTTCTTTTTGCTTCATCATACTGCAACATTGTCCTTTTGTTACTTCATTATACAACCATGTGCATATCAGCCTTAGCTGCTTGCTATGGCTTGCAGCCTAGCAAAGCAGCTAGGCTATGGTTCCAGAATCCTCCACGCAGTCTCAAACTACAAAATCATGTTGTCATCTACAATAATCCGTTTTCATATATTTCTAACCTCTTTATAACTGAGATCATGCCTCTAGGATTAGTGTGATATCTATAGTGAGAATATACATATATCTTAACTGTTGTGAGATAGATCCATCAGGATTTTTTCTCACCAGTTCTTGACTGTGGTTATGTGAATAACATATCAAAGTATGCCTGTGACTTCACTTCATGATTGTAGCCAACATCCCTGCAGTTCTTAACTTCAAACTTGACTGCAACCAGATTACTCCTACTGCCCACGAATATCTGTGTATTGTTTGCGTGTCTATATATTGCATTGCCTGAGAGTGAAATTTGTGCATTGATATCCATATTGACTACGTATATATATACATATGCAATTTCCTGCGTGACTGTATCATTGCATATACAGATCTTGCTGCGTTGTGTTGTCTGCCCTGCGTATATATATCCTTATGTATGCGTAGTGTATAATGGTCTCCTCATGAACAATGTTATGACTGCGGCTCTTCCACAATGGAGCAATGCGGATAGAACCCTTCATTTAGTTGCATATGAGACCTCTTTTACGACGGCCAGATTTTTGTGGCTAGGGAAAGGCCTCTTTTACTGCGGCCAGATCTCTGTGGCCAGGGCAATGTACAATAGCTAGGGCATCACTTGAAGACCAACATATCACACATGGTGTCTCTCTCCTTCACCAAAAACCCAGACGTGGAGAGGAGGAGACTAAACACGAAGAGGTGTCCTCTGAAATGATTTCAAGTCCTCTATATTTATACTAAAAATGTAGATGATGAATAGACACAACTATTGGGCTACTGAGCCTACTCAAGTTGCTAGTCGGCTTGATGATAATTCCATAATCAAAATAAATTCATATCTCCATAAATACTTGTCAGAATCGGATGATCTTTAGATCAATCCTACACCTCTCGATGAGAGGGATCTAATAAAAAAATCAGCTACCATAAATAAGCTGACCCACGTGGAGTTTGGCCCTAGTTTCCAATTTTAACACTCCCTCTCAACTAGGGAGAACTCCATCCACTGATCCATATGTCCGACTGTACTGTCTCTGCCATTAGTGCCCTACACTACTCTACTTAGATCTGCTCAACTCTGCTAGCTCTGTTGGCTTTGCTCAACTTTGCTCGTTCTGCTATGCTTTGCTCAGCTCTGCTGGCTCTGCTCAGCTTTGCTCAGCTCTGCTGGCTCTGCTCAGCTCTGTTGAGCTCTGCTCGGATATGCTGGCTCTGCTAGCTCTGCTCAACTCTGCTAGCTTTGCTCTGCTCAACTTTGCTGGCTTTTCTCTAATATTCTTAGCTCTGTTGGCTCTGCTTTGCTCTGCTAAACCATGAAGAAGAAGAATTGATCGAGAATGTCTCATACCATTCTAAACTGACCCGAAGTCAATCTCAGAGTGTGTACTACTCGTCCTAGACCAGTCTCAACCGACCCAAAGTCAACGTCATAGTGGGTACCACTCCTACCACTGGTCCCAGACTAGTATCATTAGTCTCAGAGTGTGTACCACTGGTCCCAGACCAGTCTCAACCAACCCAAATTCAACGTCATAGTATGTACCACTCTTACTGGTCTCAGACCAGTCCTCCACTGACCCGAAGTCAGTCTCAGAGTATGTACCATTGGTCCCTGACCAATCTCAACCGACCCAAAGTCATTGTCATAATAGGTACAACTCCTACAGTTGGTCCCAGACCAGTATCATTGATCCTGGATCAATGAAGGTCATCCTAGCATAGGGAGTATGGTAGATACAACAATGCATCCATCAGTACTACTATGGTCCCTATCCTCATTTCCATGTCTATTGATCAGGTGAGAGGTACTTCACATGAGTCCCAGACTGCATAGGTAGGATGCCTCAACAAGAAAACTAATCAATCCTATCCTCATAGGAGAACTTATCATCCTACTACACAATCGCCATGGAGAACACATCATCCATGCCTCATAGGAGATCTAATCAGCTTGCTACATAATCGTCATGAAGAACACATCATCTAGATCTCACAGGAGAACTAATCATCCTACTACATAATCATCATGGAGAACACATCATCCAAACCTCACAGGAGAACTAATCATCCTACTACATGATCGTCATGGAGAACACATAATCCAGACCTCACGTGAGAACTAATAATCCTGCTACATAGTGGTATCCAAACAGCTCACTTAAGAGCTTTCGTAACCAGACTTCCTCTCAGGTAGTCATGCTACAACAATATACTCTGCCTCGGCGGTGCTCAAAGCCACCGACTTTTGTTTCCTGCTTATCCAGGATATCAAAGTAGATCCCATGGAGAACCAACACTGAGAAGTGCTCTAGTGATCCTCCACACTGCCTACCCACTCAACATTTGAAATATTTCAGGAAATGCATCTCAATCCATGAGAGATTGTCCCCTGAAGATATCTCAGAGGATTCTAGACACCAATCCAGTGAAGCTAAACCAAATATGAGCTCAACATACTAATTGCAAAACATATGTTTGGACAGAGGTTCACCAAGAACATCAACACAAATGAGTTTATGAAACTCAGAGGTATTTCCCAAATCTAGTCTGACATCACTACCATATAACTTTTGAAAGTTAAGATCCTCGAGGTAGTCACAGGCTTGTAGTTTATCTTTCCACATTCAGAATCCAACTCCCTTTGTCTTCTACAAATGAGAGGGTCTGCACCTATCAGACACAGGTGTTGGTATGAGAGGTCTATCATCCACAACCTTCGGGTAATGGTTTAGATCGGTTTCACTCCTAGTGAATCTCAGCTTCATCAGATAGCTATCAATCCTCTCATATTACACCCGGGGAGTTTTGATTCAAGCCATAAAGGGATTTCTTCCACCTTCATACATGAGATTCCGGATCATCAATCTCAATCCCCTCAGGTTGTTCCAAACTTGTGGACCTGTTACATGAGGGGAATGGTACTCTTGAAAGATTTTTCTTCAGTACATCTCAGACATGTACTTTCATTATCTTTTTGAATTTAGGCATTTCGATCACTATCTAACTCACAGACCTCCAGTGCTATGTGTCAGTGGACCTGGTCCCCAGTGGACTTCCTGCAGCGTGATACAACCTTGAACTCAAAAACATCTTTGAAAATTCTATTTTCCAACACGTACCTTTTCATCAATGATGGACACTAGGATTTTCTTGCGATTAGGTACATAAAAGAGATTCTATAAATGAATCGAGTTACCCTCATTCAATTGATTGGTAACATTCCCTACACCCTTTCTGGGATAGGTGGCATCGACTCCAAGTATAATTCCACGATTGTTTCCATCTCTACCAAATTAGAGAGTGCACCCATCTATCTGGGGTTCCTTTATTTCTTTGAAGAGTTGGCCATTTCCTTGATGACCTGCATTACCTGTCATTCCTTTGATCATTTAAGATGTCCCTGGAATGATTGTCATCTTCATCAAGAGATGTGTCTCTTCCATTCAGACACTCCTTTGCGTAATGGCCAAACTTTTTGCAACCAAGGAATCTGCCTTTCCTTCTACCCTTAGATCTGAACTTCCCAATGAAGTGATCTTTAGGTAGGCCATCAGAAATTTCCACTGCGCCATTCTGATAATATTCTCTGCTTTGATTTCACCCTAGTGAATGAAGAGAGGGATGAGGAACCCATTGATCCTTTTGTCCTGTCCCAACTTTCTTTGGTGATTGCTCTTTCACTCTTGCTTGGGCTTTGTGTTCACCTCACCTCTGATACCATGTTAATTTTAGGTATGTTCTCTGCTAGAGAAATTTATTTCAATTTTCATAGTTAGCTCATTATCTTTTCCAGATTAGCAATCACATCAACATTAAATTAAACTACAGATAGAACATAAATATAAATCGCAGAAGACAAACCAAGACAAGAGGACACAATATGTGGCGCTAGCTAGGGAGAAACCCCAATGTGGGGAAACCCTTGATCAATTCTTCTTTTATGTTCTTCAAAGTTCAGCAGAGAAAGAGAGAGAAAGAGAGTACATTTACAATAGAAGTCAACACTTAGACTTTAGATATCGACAGAGATCAATTGAAGACATATTGCTTCAACTGATTCTCTAAGGTGATTTCTTCACCTATCAGAGTGCTGCATCTCATCCATTTGTTACACCTTACCATGTCGCGTCATCATGCTGTATCATACTATGTTGCCCATATATCATGCTGTCAATGCATCATGTTGTGCATGATCTCATACATCATGCTTCCCATGATCATTATGCTTCATGCTGCCAATGAATCATGCTGCCCATCATGCTACTGTTATAACTTCTTGTTGCTTCATCATACTGCAACACTGTTCTTCTGTTACTTCATTGTACAACCACGTGTGTATCAGCCTTAACTGCTTGCTATGGCTTGCAACCTAGTAAAGCAGCTAAGCTATAGTTCTAGAATCTCTACGCAGTCTCAAACTACACAATCATGCTATCATCTACAGTAATATGTTTTCATACATTTCTGACCTCTTTATAACTGAGATTGTGCCTCTAGGATTAGTGTGATATCTATAGTGAGAAAATACATTTATCTTGACTGTTGTGAGATAGATCCATCAGGATTTGTTCTCTCTAGATCTTGACTATGGTTATGTGAACATCGTATCAAGGTATGCCTGTGGCTTCACTTCATGACTGCGGCCAACATGTCTGCGGTTCTTAACCTGTGTGAATAGCATATCCTGCGACTTCACTTCATGACTGTGGCCAACATGCCTGTGGTTCTTAACTTCAAACTTGACTACGACGAGATTAGTTCTATTGCCCACGAATATCTACATATTGTTTGCATGTATATATATTGCATTGCCTGAGTGTGAAAGTTGTGCTTTGATATCTATATTGACTATGCATATATATACATATGCAATTTCCTGCATGACTGTATCATTGCATATACATATCTTGTTGCGTTGTGTTGTCTTCCCTATGTATATATATCCTTATGTATGCGTAGTGTACAATGGTCTCCTCATGAACAATGTTATGACTGCGGCTCTTCCACAATGGAGCAATGCGGATAGAACCTTTCCTTTGGCTGCGTATAAGACCTCTTTTACAGTGGCCAGATTTCTGTGGCTAGGGTAAGGCCTCTTTTGCTGTGGCCAGATCTCCGCAGCTAGGGCAACGTACAACATCTAGGGCATCACTTGAAAATCAATGTATCACACATGGTGTCTCTCTCCTTCACCAAAAACCTAGATGTGGAGAGGATGAGACTACACATGAAGAGGTGTCCACTCAAATGATTTAAAGTCCTATATATTTATACTAAAAACATAGATGATGAATAGACACGACTATTAGGCTTCTGAGCCTACTCAAGTTGCTGGTCGGCTTGATGATAATTCCATAATCAAAATAAATTCATATCTCCATAAATACTTGTTGGAATCGGATGATGTTTAGATCAATCCTACACCTCTTGATGAGAGGGATCCAATAAAAATATCAGTTGCCATAAATAAGCTGACCCACGTGGAGTTTGGCCCTAGTTTCCAATTTTAACAATGCACTTATCTTCATTTGAAATTTTAATATCAACAGATAATAATTGACTTACCACAGTATTAAATGTGTTTAGATGCTCTCTCACTAAGTCTCCATCTTTCATCCTCAGGTTATACAGTTTTTTCTGTAGGAATAGTTTATTCACCAGAGACTGAGATTGGTACAAATTCTCTAACTTGTCGCACAAAGCCTTCATCATAGCTTCCCCTGATACATTCAACAATATTGAATCTAAGACACACAATCGAATTGTGATTTTTGCCTTCCGATCCAACTTCTTCCATTCTTCATCGGACACTCCTATTGGTTTAGTACCCGGATCTACCGCGATCCAATGATCTTTTTTCATCAACAGATCCTCCATATTAGGTTTCCACAACTCAAAAATCTGACCATTAAATTTATCGATCTCTATTTTTCCACTACTTGCCATCTTTCACCACCAGAATCGATCTCGTAGATCTCCCACTAAACAGGGTCTACCACAGGCACAAGCAAAACCCCTTAGCAACAATGGCATCCCCTTGAAGCCAAAACAATTCTGATACCAAATGTAGGTTTTAACCCCATATAGAAATTACCTGCATACAAATTCTTAAACACAAAAAATAAATAATGCAAGAGCATAACACATAAAACACATATACACAGAGATTTCCCCTGGATCCTAAAACTGGGACTACCAGCTTGATTTTTCATTACGTTCCTTTCAATATTACAACAAATATTTATACATGCCGAAGAATCCAATACCATGGACCGAAAACCATCGCGTCCAAAACCATGTGCGAAAATCATGCACAAAACCATAGGTAGGTCTAGCCAACCTAAGATAGGGTCCAAAACGAAAATTTTCCGAGGCTCTGCCCTGGACCCCATAGAGGGGGGTTACTTACACCCCTCAAACCCCCTGTAACCCCCCCCGCTACGTAATCGACACAACGAAGGGGGGCCTCTACCCCCCCTCTAACCCCTCGGTTAACTACGTGGGTTGATCGTGGAAATAATATAACACAACCGAACAACCATATGATGAATGGCTCCTGAGTCAAGAATCCATGTGTTAGTAGATGAAGTGAGAGTAATCAAGGCATGACCCTTTTGACAATAAGAAGGTATAATACTTCATGTGTAATTGTAGAAATTTGATAGAAATTGCAACTGCTTAATATTTTGAACTGAAAAGAAGAGACACAATTATACTATACTAATCTACGGAATAGAAATCACAATTTAGAACAACATGCATAAATATGCAACATAGAAAACCACAAATACATAGTGATTTCTAGGGTAACCAAACTAGGAAAAACCCCTCAAGCCTCTTTGCATTAATTATTTGAATAGAGGAACTATTACAATTGCTAGCTCCAACTCTGAGCTTAACCTGCAAAAGAATAATTATTCTCTCTTATTAATGAGGAACTCTGGCCAACACTTAGCCAATTATCTGCTCACCAAGCCTCCTATTTCCTTGCACAAATACTATGGAAATTAGCCCCTAAAAGATAGGAATTTCCTTCAGCTTGATTGCATAATTCCCAAGGATTGATCTCCTGACTTCATGCAACAATTGTACACTCAAACTAGTATACAACTCATTTTACACTACCTTGTCATCTCCATTTCATCCGAGGAACTCAAGTTCTGAGGAACTTGAATTCCATCCATGGATTAGCTATTTTGGGCTGATTGATCAGTTAAATGAGAATTCTTTGAGTTAGACTACTATCCCAATGCACAATTGACCTTCAACTGACTCTATCAATAGTTAGAGGTCAGATAACTGAATACCACTGAAAATAACTGTACTAGATTGCTAAAATTTGGCAATAAACACACACATAACTGAACTTAAACCCCCTAACTTGAATCTACTAATCTAACTAAGTGACAAGAGCCATATCGCACTAGTTAAATGCCTCAAAGTTGTCTTGCTGATGTGGAAATTTGATTTACTCAAATTTGACTAAGGCTAAAGTCAAATTGAGTCTTTCTTGCTACATTTTCAACACTCCCTCTTAGCAAGAAAGGGATTTTTCACTACCACTATCCTGCACCTATGGAATTTGAATTTACCTCTTGATAATGCCTTTGTCAAGATTTCAACATCTTTCTCCTTAGTTGGAATGTACTGTAACATCATAATTCTCCTCTACACATAGTCCCACAAATGATGATACTAGATATCAATGTGCTTGGACCTGCCATGTAATACAAAATTCTCAAAGAGATTAATGCAACTATGATTATCACAATATATCACTTTCGAATCCATCTCCTAAATGAAAATACCCACAAGTATTTTCCTCATCCATATGGCCTCACATGCTGCTTGAATTGCAACCATGTATTCAACCTCTGCTGAGATGAGTGCCACAAACCTATGCTTCCTGTTGTACCAGGAAATAGTTGTGATCCCAACATTGAAGATAGCACTTGAAGTGATTTTCCTATCTAATGGAATCTCTGCCTAATCTGCATCAATGAAGCCTTTGAGCTTCACTCCCTCCGTCCTCCTATACCATAATCCATACTCAATAGTGCCTCTGAGATACCGTAACACATGCTTTTCTACCTTCTTCCAACATTTTCTAGAGAAATCATCAGTAAAATTATCATAGTAATTTTGTTTTGCTGTGGAGGAGGTAGAAAAGGGTCCACAAACATTAGAGTGGACTCAATCCACGATTTCATCTTATCTTCTATCTTAGTCATGAAAAGTGGATTTGACATATTTCCCTAATGTGAAACCTTTGGAGACATCCTGCTAGTTAAGGGAGCCTTTAGGGAGGCTAGTGGTGATTTTCTACATAAGTCTAAGGCACCATGGTGTAGATGACCCAACCTTTCATGCCAGAGTTCCCCAACATCTCTACTCTTCACGTTTTTAGCCTTACTGCTCAATGTAGTGCAGTCTCCCACCTCAAGTTTATAGAGGTTCTTCACTCAAACCCTGATCTACTTCTAGTTCTCAGTAGATATGTGTCTTAGAAGGCTTTCCCTTTACTGAAAATTACATCATAACCATGATCCTCTAATACTATTACAAAGATTAGGTTCTTCTTCAACCCATGTACAAACATAACATCTTTGAGGAAAAGAGGATATGCTTTCTCCCTCTAAAAGGTGACATTACCAATTCCTATAGAACTGCACCTCCCATCATCCACCATTTCGATAGGCATTTGGAGATCCTTCTCCTCCAAGCTATTGAAAAAATCCTTGCACCCTATCATATGGAAAGAGGAACCAAAATCAAGGTACCAAAAACTCCCCATAATAATTCCGGCCATGCATGCTATTAGGGTGAAGTATAATTTGAATTGTGAAGCTAGTGCTTACCTCTTGCTCCTCCTGAAGGCTTTTTGGTATACTTATTGTGCAAACATTTTGTTGCATAGTGCCTGAATTCATGGTAGTGGAAGCATTTTATCTTGCTCAAGCCTTTCTTCTTGCCATTATTTTGGTTGGATTAAGGATTTCTCTGATTTTTCTTCCCTTTGCCCTTATTCCCATTTCCAACCAAGGCAAAATTATCATCATCATCATCTACTCTCGATGAATTTCCATATTTGGTATTTTTCCTAAACTCTTCTTGAACTAAACCAAACCACAACCTTTCCCAATTCGGCATATTTTCCCTTCCATTCATACAGTCCCGGTAGCTGTGCTAGAATTTTGGAAGGCCTAGAAGAGCTAGGCTCATCAGGTCATCTTCTACAACATTCACCCCAACCCCTCCAAGCTCATCTCGAATTTGTGTAAATATGGAGAGATACTGAGGAATGGTATCATTCTTTTGCATCCTATTATTTTGAAGTTTGTCTTTCAGGGCCAATTTTATATGGTCACTGCTATTTTCAAACAACTTAGTTAGTGTCTTCCATATAGAAAATGGTGTCTCTTTTCCATGGATATTTGAGGCCACATGGTCCCTCACACTTTCTAGTATAATTATCCTAGTCTTTGCAACATCCTTCTTCCATTGGACTAATTGTTGTGCATTCAAATGCTGGGGTTTTGCAATATCAAATTTAATATATTCTAACACACTATTGTCATCGAGCATTGCTTCCATTCAATCTTTCCAAGCTATGAAATTTGAGCTACCCTATAGGGCATACTCCAATCTCATTCTATTGAAAGACATTCTCCTGATCCTGAAGAAAAACTGCTGCACTAAGCTATAAAATTGAAATTATTGAGAGACAAGTTTGAAATAATGGTTCTAATGTGATTTCAGCGCTCTAATACCATGTGGAAATTTGATAGAAACCACAACTGATCAATATTTTAAACTAAAAACAAGAGACACAATTCTACTCTACCAATCCACGAAATATAAATCACAATTTATTATATAAAATTTTAAAATTTTCACATATAGTAAAGTAAAAATGTATAGAAATCAAAATAATTAAAGTTGTATACACATCAATGAATAAGCAAAACAAGAGAGGGCAACGTCTGAGGGTATGACGACCTAGGGTTTCTGCAGAGCCTGCAACGACAGACCTGAGCAAACTTCTCCAACACTGTCATACCACCAGCAATATGAACGACAGAACATGACAAGAAGTAGTGCGAGCAACATGACTACCCCCCAGGGGGAGGACGTTGCACCTCCCCCCAACGCAAATGATTCTCCCTTGAGGCGTGAGGAAGGAACTAGTTCAGCTGATCAAAATGGAGAAAGAAAGAAGATGGATCCACAAGAAGCCAAGGCAAATGATAGGGAGAACCCCCAGGTCACCTCCAACACCTATAGACCAGTCGCTGTTGAACGCTCGAAAATAGAGCTCCCAAGTCATCGGACCAATGCTCAGATCCAGTACATGAGAGATCATGCATTGATAGGCAAATTCATAGGTATGTGGCCAATAGAGAAAGCACTGCATGGATGGATAGTAGCGAAATGGAAGCCGAAAGGACACATAACGCTGTAGCTAGGACCTAAAGGGTTCTTCACAACCATCTTTAACTACTTGGAGGACCAAAACAAAGTACTAGATGGTGGCCCCTATTTTTTCAACACATCTGGCCTATATTTGATGGGATGGGTGGAGCGCTTTAATCCAGACAAAGAAGATCTTAGCTGGGCACCAGTCTGGATCTGTCTCTACTCACTCCTAATGGAATACTGCGACGAAGAGACATTACAAACCATAGGAAATGGTCTCAGTGAATTTTTAAAACAACAGAGGAAACAAAACTCCAAATATATACCTCCTTCGCCTGCATTTGCGTTTATATGCACCTTATCAAGGCACTTCTGGATGCGGTAAATTTTCATGACGATGTTGAATGGGTTCAGTTAATTGATTATGAACATGTGCCATTCAGGTGTAGGAGATGCCATGCACTGGGTCACCTGTTTCGGGATTGTCCTCTAAATTAGAAACCCTCGAATACCACTGCCTCTGAGGAGCCAGATCTGACTAGCTTCACTAAAGTTGCCAATCATAGGAAAAATCATAAAAAACCTACTACAATCCCTAAGAAGCCTCAAGCCAGTTCATCAAAACCCTCTATGAGCAACAGTTTTGAAGTGCTAGCCCAACAAGAAATACACAACCCTGAGCCCCTTGTCCCACCTGAGAAGGATCCCATGATGAACAAAAAACCTACACATTCTGATCCCTAAAAGATCCCAGAAGAACCATTACCCACAGATCCTTCCTCCACAGCTATGTGCATAGTCCCAACCTGGTACTCGCAAGGAATGGAGGTAGACAAATCATAGCCTGACCTTTCTAGGGAAACAGAAACAACAGAAGACATAAGTGACACACAACATATGGAAGAAGAACCAGAAAGCATAGACATTGGGGATTTGGACATTCTTGGTCTAGAGCAGGCATGCAAAACAAAAAATTATGATAAAATCCCAGAGCGATAGTTGGAGAATTTGGAAGTAATTCTCTCCAGAGCTTAAAGGAAAAAATCCCTAGGTATTCAAACTGGAGGTCTGTGGGATGGGAAAAGCATAATCAAAGATAACAAAAAGAGAGGGAGGAAAACGGATCTTCAACGCACCATCCGCATTGGGGAAATGCTAGTGGAGTTAGGCAGATACTCCAAGCTCAAAAAGTATTACAACTCTCTCTCCAACCTTCCATCATGAAGCTAATCTCATGGAACATCAGGGGGCTCAATAGCCCTGGGAAGTGCAGACTGATTAAGAACATGATAAAGCAAGAGAAACCCCAAATTCTCTTTCTGCAGGAAACTAAATGCAACTCCATCTCTCTAGAACGAATTGTAGCAAAAGTTTGGCCGGGTGGTACAACAGCAGCAGTAGATGCTTCTGGCGCCTCAGGAGGTTTGGCAATCATCTGGGATGCACGCACCATTGAGCTCAACAACATGCATGCAAACAAGCATTTCCTTCAAGCTACTTTCCACATTACAAGCACCAGTATACATGGTCACATAACCAATGTATATTTTCCCCAGGAAGCTATGCATAAGGTAGAACTTCTGAATACCCTTTCCTCAATCAATACTGATAGGTCTCATCCGCTCTGGATCACTGGGGGCAACTTCAACATGATAACCAAGATGGAAGAAAAGCGAGGAGGAAGGAATAAGATGGACAAGGAAAGTAACAATCTAAAATATTACATTCAAAGAAATTGGCTTATTGACATACCATTCAACAATGTCCTTTTTACCTGGAATAACAAAAGAGATGGTTCGCACCAAATTGCGTCTCGCCTGGACAGATTCCTAATCTCTGACAATGCAATCCACTTAGGGGGAGACCTTTCAGCTTCAATCCTGCCACTGACAGGCTCAGACCGTTGGCCAATTTCTATCCAATGGTCTCGACCAGGCAATGCTACCTGCAGGCCGTTTCACTTCGAGGCTTTTTCGATGACACATCCGGATTTTGTCAATCTAGGCTTTTTCGATGACACATCCGGATTTTGTCAATCTGGTAAATTCGGAATGGATCAACTTCTCTTCGCCAAATGGTACAAACATGTTAAAATTTCAGAAGAAGCTTAAATACCTCAAGATTAAAATAAAAAAATGGAACCATTCTTCTTTTGGTAACATTTTCTAGGCTCAAACTGCTCTAGATCAAGAGATGAAACAATTGCAGCAACGGATCATCACAGAGGGAAGATCAGAGGAACTTTCGGAACAGGAAAAGTCTCTTGAAACTTAGATCTTAGAGAGGGCCAAACAAGAAGAAACACTCTGGAGGCAAAAATCGAGAATCAAGTGGCTAAAGGAAGGGGAAAAAATACAATTTTTTTTCACCATTCCACTATTCAACGCTGAATGAATAACAATATTACTCATATCCAAAATGAGCAGGGGGTAAAAGTAGAAAAACATGAAGAAATCGAGCTCAAACTTCTCAACTACTTTAAGCAAGCTCATCAAGAACCACAGGTGGAAAGAACACAAGCTATAGGAAAAATCACAAAGAACATCCCCAAACTCGTCACAGAAGAGCACAACTAGCTCTTACTCAGGCCGGTTGACTTATAGGAAGTGGAAAATGCAGTTCATCAACTGAAAGAAGGCAAGGCGCCGAGGCTAGACGGATTTACCTCCAACTTTTTGCATAATTTCTGGGAGCTAATTAAATTGGAAGTCTAGCAGATTGTTGAGGAATCAAGAACCATGAGGTGGATGCTTTCAGCTATGAATGCCACATTCATAGCCCTCATCCCAAAGGAAGCTCATTCTAACACCCCTGACAAATTTCGGCCCATTGCCTTGTGCAACGTCATCTACAAGATAGTTTCCAAAATCGTAGCCTCAAGACTCAAATCGCTGCTACCACTTCTCATTTCGCCAGAGCAGTCAGGATATGTAGAAGGCAGGTAGATTACGGACGGCATAATCCTCACTCACGAAATCATCCACTCCCTGAAGAACTCCAAGAAATCAGGTATGCTACTTAAAATCAACCTCTCAAAAGCCTTTGATAGTTTAAGTTGGATGTATATTCAAAAGACCCTATCTGCCTTTGGTTTCTCCCCAACTTGGATTCGCTGGGTCATGAGTCTCATCTCGTGCTCTCTTTTCTCAATTTTGATCAATGGTATCCCCTCATCTCCTTTCCAGCCTTCCCGGGGTATTAGATAGGGGGACCCTCTTTCCCCCTTCCTCTTTGTGTTAATGGTGGAAGGTCTTGGTCGCAGTATTAAAGTTGCTCTGTTTTCCCAGAAACTAAGACGCCTTTCATTTCCTAACACTCCAGCCTTCACTCATCAACAATTTGTGGACAATAATATGCTTTTTGGTCACCCTTCAATCTAGGAAGCTCGACAATTCAACTCACTATTGAAGGACTTTTCGGAGGCCTATGGAGCAAAGATAAACAAGGCCAAATCTCAAATCTTCTTTTTTCATACCCCCGCTGTCACCCAAGCTTCTATAGCTCGTATTCTTGGATTCTCAATTGCTATTCTCCCTTCCAAATATCTTGGCGCTCCTATGGCTGACTCAGCTATGAAACACTCCTCTTACAGAATGCTCTTAGAAAAACTAGAGGCTCGATTATCTTCCTGGACTCACAGGGCTCTCAATATGGCTAGTCACCTTGTCTTAATCAAGGCGATTTTGCAATCCATGCTGTTGTATCTCTTCTCAATCCTAGTTGCACCCAAATGGGTTCTCAAAGAGATCAAATGCCTACAGAGATCCTTTCTGTGGGGCAACTCTGATAAAAAATGAAAATGGGCCCTAGTCAATTGGGACACAGTTTTCCTGCCAAAGATTGCTAGTGGAATGGGTCTGCGAGATCCTTATCACAACAATATGGTTATGGGCGCCCACATCTGGTGGAAATGGCTTAATATGTAATCCACCCCTTGGGCATCCCTATGGACTACAAAGTATGCCAACCTTCGACCCACTGAAGAATTAATCCGAATTTCAAAAGTCAACCCAGGTTCTCTAATCTAGAATGCGGCCGAGCAACACAAGCTCTTAATTCAGTAGCATTGCTTCTGGGAAGTGAAGGATGGCAATACAGCAAGGTTCTGGGATGACTCTTGGAAGCAACAACCCAAACTAAAGGATTTGATCTTACCTCATCAAATCCCGGAACAGGAAATGCAAACCTATAATACTGTCAAGAACTTCTGGCTTCCTTCGACATTGCAAGGGCACAAGCAATGGTGTAGCACGGACCACATAACAAGATAGGGAACAGACTCAGCTCAATAGATTCTCAGTACTGAAGTAGCAAAGAGAAGAATACAATACTCAGAGGAAAAGGATATTCTTAGATGGGGCTATGAAGAAAAAGGATCCTTCACAACTAGGGAGGCCTATCACATCATCATGAAGGAACACATTGTCAAGGACCTTCTCTGGAATAAAATATGGGACCCCAAGATTTGGCCGAAAGTCTCAACCTTTCTTTGGCTCTTATGTCACAATAAAATCCTTACTTGGGACAATCTCAGGAAGAGGAGCTTCCAAGGCCCCTCCATCTGTCCCAACTGCAAGAAAGAAGAGGAAACCACCCAGCATCTTATGAACTCTTGTCCATTAGCGCACAAGCTTTGGGAAAAGGTCAGCTTTAGATGCCAAAAGGATGGAAGGACACAAGGAGATATAGTTTCCAATGTTCACAACTGGGCAGGGAACCCATTCAAGAGCAAGTTGTTAAACTCCTTATGGAAGCTTATACCAGGTTTTCTCATGTGGACACTATGGAAGGAGAGAAACTGACGAATCTTCAAGGACCAATCTATGCCCTTAGATTCTCTATGGAATACAGTATGTCAAAATATCAGGGAAACAATACTTCTTCAAACATGGTCTGAGGAAGACTTTCCCTCTCTCCCGTTGGAATGAACCATATGGACAAATTGGAATCTATAGTGGAACCAAGAAATGATAATCAACGGAAAAACTAAAGAAAGAAGTAGAACACCAAATAAGTGGATTCCTCCTCCCTGTCACATGTTCTAGCTAAACTTTGATGGAGCCTCGAAAGGAAATCCAGGAAAGGCTGGATTTGGAGGAATATTCAGAGATCATAAGGGAACTCCTATTCTAACCTACTTAGGCTCAATTGGATGGGACACCAACAACTCGGCAGAGTTAGAAGGATTATGGCAGGGACTCATTATAGCACAAAAATAGGGTATATTCCCGCTTGTTATAGAGGGATATTCACAAATTCTCATAAATATGGTCACCAAAATGCCGCAGGGAACAACCTCAAGTAAGGTGAGGAACAACTGGAGAATGGAGAGTCGACTAAAACGTATCGAAATCTAGCTCTCCTCCCACAAAGCGATCAATCTCAAGCACATACGTCAGGAGGGAAACAAAGTAGCTGACCTATTGGAAAATATAGGAGTGGAAAGCGGAACAGATCTCCATATAGGTACACTCTCTACTCTAGCCACTGAACAACAGATGCTGGAATATCAGGAATTGGTAAAGAATGAAATGGATTAGGAGGAAGAAGCGCACCCAAAGGCGGGTGATCTCCAAAAACATTAATGGCCACCCAACGGATTGTCGGAGATTGCAGAATGGGGAGACCAATGGGAAAGACATTTACATATAGCAACATGTGATTGCGATCAGATGGCATCGCAATATCGCATCGGCGGAGACCAAAGGGTAGATCCTTTACATATAGCAATATGCGATTGCGATCGGATCGCATCACAATATCGCATCGGCGGAAACTAAGGGGCGAAGTCTTTACATATAGTAATATGCAATTGCGATTAGATCACATCACAATATCGCATCGACGGAAACCAAGGGGCGGAGCTTTTACTTATAGCAATATGTGATTGCGATTAGATCGCATCGCAATATCGCATCGGCGGAAACCAAGGGGTGGAGCCTTTACATATAGAAATATGTGATTGCGATCGGATCACATCGCAATATCGCATCGGCAAAAACCAAGGGGTGGAGCCATTACATATAGAATTATGCGATTACGATCGGATCGCATCGCAATATTGCATCGGCAGAAACCAAGGGGCAGAATCTTTACACCTTCATATGTGCGATGTGATGAGGCAGACCCGATGGTATTCTAAATATTATTTGATAACATTTGTTTTTGCTATTTGTATGATTGACCAGCGGGTCTGTCGTTTTGTTGTCGCTTCTGGTGGTGTTGTGTTGAATCTTCTTCGGGGTTTTGCTTCAAAACATGGATCTAAGTCCTATGTATGGGTTTCCTTTGGTGACAATCTTGGGATATATGATTGGTCTTTTTGTCATGTCAAACTGGTTTCCCCATTCTGGGGCAGTTTAGACCTTCTTGATGAACTCTAGCAAAAGCGGTTGAGGCGGGGCCTCAGTGTAATTATATTTTTGTTTTTATTAATAGAATTAGCCTTACATAGAAAAAAAATTGAATAAGCAAAACAATAATAAATTAAGGGAAAATTATGCCAAGTTTGGAAGAAATCAACAGATCTTATTATTAAAATACAATCAAAGTCTCAACTGAAATGTGTCTTTACAAGCCTATGCAAAAGATAAGGTCAAAAGAATGCTTTAGAAGTCAAGATCTCAAAGAATCATACAATGGAAACTAGGTGCTGAAAAGAAAGAAATAATTTTATTTCGCTAGATCGCTTCAAGTAATCACCAAAAATCATTAAATTCTGCAAGAAATTAGACTAATCTACATTGGAATGACTTAGAAATTCTTAAGAGAATGAACAAAAAATTAAATCAAATAATGGACCTTAAAGGATAAAAACAAAAAAGACCAAACTATCTTTCTTCACTACCTTTCAGGTAATCTGCTGTTGTCAACGAGACATACTTAGTCCTAGAAAACTCAAAATGGATGAATAGAGGAATGTAAATAATATTTCAAGTTGTAATGTACCTTTACCGAAAAATTCTCCCTCTTCATTCATGATTCCCATTTGATTTTAGTCAAATGCAAATCAATTTTTTCATTGAACTTCCTCTAACTAATTTTATTTATTAATTTATGAAAGTATTCTAAGAAAAAAGATAGATTACAAAAGTTTTGATTTAATATAACTATAAGCAGGTGGAGTCTTGCTAGATTTTTTTTTATCTATCAAATATTTAATTTTCACCTTGTCACTCCAATTTTTTTTTCAAAGAATAATAAAAAAGAAAATATATCTCATAAAATCATAATATCATCATCACAAAGCTTTCCGCCTCCTAAACGTAATATATTGAATACTATCCCTGTCATCAAAATTATGTCAATAAGTATCATCATGTCCAAAATAATATAAATCAGATGTTTGAAAATAACAACAAATAAAAGTCACCATGTCTTTGGATGAAAATCTCATAATGACATATCTCTTTTACCTTCTACCTTTTCTTTAACTGTGCAAGACCTAGAGGTAAAGGTGGAGTCAGTGGAGCTCGAGTTAGGCTTTGCCATGGGTTTCTTTCGTTTGTCTTTTGGGACTCCAGGGATGGGTTGTTTTGGGAGAGAATTGGAAAAGGAAGAAGCTGATGGGATTGCTTTATCTGGAATTGGGGCAGATGAGACATGAGTAGGTATGGAAAGCCAACAAATAATACTATAAGTAGGTTGAGTAGGATTTGGGTTCCAACCATCATTTGTAGGTGTCCTGGGAGAGGTAGAGATATCAACACTACTTGGATGGGGCTACAATTCATTATTGGGTTGTGCTAGTGAGGAAGGCAATGCAACTTGGTTCTGTTAGAGTTGGTCTTTTCATCCCTCTGTTAGCAATCAAAATATCTTTTGTTGCATTTCATCTTAGGTGTCCCGCCCGGTCATTTGCATTCCATTAGGCGCATGGATCATCTGACGGTAGCGACTTTCCAACAATTTTCCTCATGTCCCTCATGTCATTTACCCGCTGGTTCATGTCTGTTCATTAAAAAGGCATAAACATTCTTCTTTTTTATCTAAAATTGCAAAAGGTTGTCTTTAGGGTTTCAGTGTGAAGTAGGTCTAGGGTTTCATTAGGGTTTTGTAAATAAATGCTTCAAAGTGTCCAATAATTACCAGCAGGCCATGATGAGGTTTCATCATCAATAAATTTCATCGACAAGTGTTTGAAAATGTGTTTTTCCTCAAAACTCTGTTTTGAGGAAAAAACAGAGTATTTAGCATGTATTGTACTAAAATCATGTAAATTTTGTTTTCTTTATTGGAAATTCCTTCATCTGCACCCTGGTTTCTTTCCTCAGCCTAAGAAGCTCCAACACCTGCAAAAACAGGCAAAGTTCAGCTCATTTAGTTCATCACAAAGCCAGAAAGGTGATCACAAAGCCAAAAAGGTGAAAAAGTCCAAAAAATAGAGTTTGAAATAAGGTCATTTTAAAAACCGTTGGAAAGTGGGTTTCATGAGCTAAAATCTCAAAAGCTCCTTGTTTATAAGCCATTTCTTCATTTCAAGAGTTCATTTGAAAAGTGGAAACAAGGAAAATATATTTTGGGGTGAGCAAAGCAAAGTTGGAGAAAATCAGTCAAAAACCAGAGGCGCGACGCATACAGCCAGTGCGGCGCACTAGGCCTCAACACTCAGTGCATTTTAACATGGGCGCAACACATTGGTGAGGTGGGGTGCATTGGGCATGCTGCATGGCCCATACAACTAAGAAGCCTGAAACTTGTCAAATTTTTCTCCAAATCGCTCGAAACTTGTGGATTATGACTTGTTCAAGTAGCTTAACCTTCTGTCACTGCTTTTCATCTAAATTTGATGGTGTGTGTTTCATGGTGAGTGTTTAAAGAGATCAAAACCTACCATTTGAAATTCCTTAATCAAATTTGCTTCCTAGGGTTTTGATTCACTATTTTTCCACCAAGTTTATTCCCTTACCCCATTTTTCCATTGATTCCCTTATTTGCTAAGTTCCCCTACCCCCTAAATCCACTAATCCCCTATCCCAAGTTCCCATGTTTCCCAAATCCTAACCATAAATCCCCAAACCCTAATTGTTGTCCCAAGAGCTTCATATCACCATTCAGCTAACTGTACCATCATTCAGAGGATTGGCATAATCATGTCAGGTTCCAATGGGTCATTTTACACCTTGTTCATGCTTCAGTTGTGCCCAGGCAAGGTTCATTTCCCTCTCCTAGGGTTTTGAAGCTAATTTCTCTTGGATGGTCAAATCATCAAAAAAAATTGTATCATGATGTTCATACACCTTCCCCTATCCTTAATGTACCTTGTGAAACACTTCCTATCACTGAAATCCCCCAAATTCCTCATTTTCGCAGAAACCCTAGTTTCTTGCTACAACTTGGCAATTTTCTAGGCTAGGCTTGTGTTTTGCCCTTTCAGACCCCTTCCCCTCACTCAATATTTGAAATTACACTTTCCCCTACTTCCTAACATCCCTCCCTACTTCCAAAAATTTTCTCAAGAATTTAGAAGCACCTTATCCCCTTCATTTCACTTCATTCTAACAAATCCCTTGTTCCAGACATCGGGATAGGTTTTACTCAAATGATGCTTCTGAGCAAGGAAAGATGAATTTAGACAAACCGAGAGAGGTGGTTTTCCAACATAAGCCAAGGAAGAAAAACCTCCTTCACTTTTTACACAGGTGTCATGGTTTTAGAGAAATGTCAAAATACAGTCGCCTCGGGAGAATTGATGCACCTCTGAAGTGACCTTGGGAAAATCAAGTTTTCTCCTAGTGTGGTTGGCCAAATGACTTTCTTGATGAGTCAAATGATAACTAGACACAAATAGAGTTCCAATGAGCTATCATGAGCTCAATTTTGAGTTGAGTAACTCCTTCACAAGTTGACTGTAACAACACTTTGCCTTGAGGCAGCCTGATTTGGCACATTTTGACTAGTCTTGGGATATTTGATTTTTTATAGGGTAAATGAACTCCAAATTGAAAAATTCTAGTTGGGTTGGAAAGTAGAATCAAAGAAATTTCTAAAATGTTATCCTGAATCCAATTGGGACACCGAGAAGGCCCTCAAAACTGGTCTGCAAAAAGGCGCTACGCACAAAAATTCTTAACACAGGGTTTTCCTCCGTATGCGTTGTGCCACGTGGCACTCGCTTTTGCTAGAGGGCTCCAAATCAAAAAAAAATTTCATTTCAGGATTTTTCATGATAAAGTATGCTTTCCTACCTATGGCCAAGAACTTTGGGCAAGTTTTGGGTCCTCAACGAGGTCAAAAACACTCAAACAATGACCTCACTGTCCCTATTTTGACACACAGGACGCAGTCTTGGGAGATTGGATTTTTGTAGGGGTAGATGGACACCCAATACATAAATTCCACTTGGTTTGGAAATTAGACAGGTAGGGCTTTCCAACAAGCTATCATGAGCTCAATTTGGACTTCGGGAAGGGCCTCAAAATCAGCTCCAAAGTTTCTCTACGCATAGAGAATCAGGCGCGGAGCATAGAGGAAAAATTGCCAGTTTGACCCAGTTTTGCTCTGTTTTTCGTCCAATTTTGCCTAGTTTGACTTTTTTAATTTCCTAACAGAAAATCTATGATGTAATTTAATAAACATTGATGGATCATGATGTAAATATGTTGGATTTTTACTAGTAGAGGTAGATTCATTAGTTTAGAGGTTGTTTCAAACTGAATGAATCAATTTCCTTGTTTCTAGAGGCATGCTGTTATGTTGCCTAGATTCTAGTTCTCAGTTTAGGATCAGTTGTATCAGCTCCTAAATATGTGAGCTCGACCCCTAGAGGCAAGGAGGAGCTATGGTTGTCTATATTATGTTGTTTTTTAGTCATTAGCATGGTTGGACTCTTGAGAAAGCCTAAAGCTTCATTGTACACTCACATCAATATTTTGGCTAAGGAATTGAGACCAGGATTTGCAGCATTCTTTGGGATCCCTGTGACATTTGTTTTGGTACAGCACTTTCTTATGTCTTTGTGAATTTATTCATGTGTTATATGTATCATTTCTCTTTATTTCTTCTCAGCTAAACAAACAAGAGCGTAAGTAGAATACATTGAGAAGTGCAGTGCTCTACTTGAAGTTTGCTTTAGTCTTCTAATGTTTTCCACTGTTTGGAGAGGATCCATGGCTTCCCTTGCCCTCTTTAACTCCTCCTCAGTCTGATCCATCCACCTCACTTTATTTATAGTGCCAAATACAGTTTCCTACCTTGCCCCATCGAGATCCCTGCAAGACTGTGCCTCATTCCCCGCACCCCAAATTACGCCTTCTCATTTGAGCCAACAATTCATCATTTCATTCAAACAAACTCCTTTACATCTATACCTAGCCTAAGATCAACAGTTATATCAGTCATCTCAAGCCCTTAGTGATCATAATTAGCTGAGATTGACCCGGAGAGAGCCCTCTCCTGACCTGGTAGGGCTAGCTACCAGGCTGAGCGTGGTTTGATGTGGACCTAGAAGCTTACCTTTTCAGCCTGAGGTAAATCTAGGCTCTAACAGGTTCCAATATTAATCTGACCAATTTGAAAATTTTGATTAAATTCTTCTGAGTATTCATCAAAATGTATGGAGAATTGATTTTATTGTTTAAGCATTCTTTTCAAACCATTTCTGGCCTTTTCCCTCTTCCTCCTCTGTTACTGTTATCATTATTACTAAAAACACGCATCTAAAACCATCCAAATCACAACATTAATCAAAAGAAGTGTCATACACAAAACAATAAACTAATTGCATAGTTTATTTAAAGAATTAAATATAGCTCAGATGAATGGATTTTAGTCAAGCATAAATAGGGATATGATATACGAAAGCATGGAGAAACACCATTACCAAAAACCATTCATCCTTTAGATTAATACCTATTCAATAGATAATGTCATAAAATTCTTTCTCTGACTACCACATGTACTCTTCAGTAAAATTTCACAGTCTTGCATTTCATTTAATTTCCCATATTCATTCTGTAAAGTTAATTTATGAAGGGAAGGATTACTAAACTATGTATTTTTATGGAAAGTGAGATGATGATAATGAGAGTAAGTAAAGCACTGATAGCCATACATAATTCATATTTTTCAAATGAGGAAGGAGTGAAAATGATGGTATAATTCTCTTGACCTTTATAATAAAACATCCATGTACTTTTGACACTTCTTAAATACTGGCGAATAATACTACATATATCTCCACAACCAATTCTTCTAGTTAGGGTTTCCTTTTCAATCCATTTTACATATTTCTCTTAACTTCATTTCCTATTCAAATATTCCACATATACTTTGTAATGAAAACCCTAAGTAATTTTTAAAACTATTCTCATTTTTACCAGAGTAAATCAGAAAATTTACGACAACAACTCATGCTCAGTGTAATGGATAACTATTTTGAGAAAAAAATGTAACAAATTTATTTTGAATGGGGTAGGGTTTCTCTTTGGGAGACAAATGTTTTTAAGTGGATAAGTAAAATAAAAATTTATAATTTAATATATTTATTTAATAAAATTTACATTATACACATTTCTTAAATAATAATAATATTATTTTTAACAAAAATAATAAAAATAAATTTCTATCTTCCTTTTCAAAGTTTATATATAGAAAGAAAGAAACAAAATTATTTTAACGTCCACAAGGCTAAAGATAGCCTATGGGACTATTGCTTCTTCATCTGGTTGATGTATTTGCCCCTTTTCCTGTGAAGCTTCACAATAAATGCTCCTAGTTTCTCGACCAACCCCTTGCTAGATAGATTATCCCAAGAGGTAGCTGCCATAATATCTGCATAAATTTCCTATTCTCTTTGAAGGCCTCACATTCTAAAATGAAATTCTTTTCTTTTTCCACTTTTCCAGAAGAAAAAAAAAAACACATAATTTTTCTTCCCACACTTCTTTTGGCCTTTTCCAGGCCCCTTTTCACAACAAAGTTGATGAGAATTGGTCCTTAACTGAGCAATAAGAATTTTGTCTCTCCAAGAAATATTGGCCTCTATGTACGCTTTTTGTTGATGATTATGAGTGGGATTAAACACTTCAATATAATAATTTTTCTCTCTCCCTAGCTCCTTATCCCAAGTACATTTGTGGATCTTATCCATAACAAAATAATTTGTCTGTTTAGTGTTTATGGGACACGTGTTCAAGCAAATACCCCATTTACTAATCCATTTGTTATTTTGCTGCATCCAAGTATTTTTTCTTGTGCAAAATATGTCATTAAAGACAACCTTAGGTCATCTACCCTCTTCCATTTGCTTTTTTATTAACTTCCTTATGACTCGTACCATAGCAATTACTTCAATAGGATCAACCCCTATTTCACTTAACAAGATAGCATAAGTAACTGCACTATTAATTTTGAATTTGTTTATATTCAAACGCTGCTGAATTTTCTCAATTTGTTTCCACTGCATGTCAGATGTATTGCTGGCCCACAGTTTACAACCATGGAGAATCACTAGAATCACTAGAAGCCAAAAAAGAGTTTGAGTGGTTTCCTAGTCCCATAACTATGCCTCTCTACACCTATTTTGAAAAACATAAAATGCTTTCCAACCCCCCAAAATTATTTTCTTTCTACAACCATCCTAGCTTAAATTTTTGTTTAAGTCTATTCTGAGGTATTTGTAATACACAAATTATTCCAGAATGTTGCCTTCAAAGTAGAACTTATGTTGGTTATGTTTTATTTTTCTTTTTTTTATAGAAAACCACTACTTTATTTTTCTAATATTGACTTGCATCCCCACCCTTCTACAAAAATGCTCAAGGGATAGTAAGTGCTCTTGCAAACCAAGAACATTTTTAGCAATCAGAATAAGGTTGTCTGCATATAATATAAGCCTTATAACAAACTTGCCAAATAGATATCATCACCCCCTTGCGAATTTAACCACTCCTCAAGCTTGTCGATATATAAACCAAAAAGGGTAGGAGACAGTGAGAAACTTTGCTTGACCCTGATATCGCTTCTAAAATTTTAGAAATGCCTGCTGAAGTTCTAATTTTGACTTTCACCTCTTCATACATCCCGTGCACAACTTCTCTCAAATGTTTAGGAACCTGAAGTTCCTCCATTATGTGCCAAAGATTATCACTAGGAATCGTATCGAACGCTTTTCTGAAATCAATAAAGCAACAAAAGACTTCTTCCTTTTTCTCCCAAAATTTTTCAATGATGTGCCTTAAATTTATACAATGATCAACAATGGAATTTTTAGGTCTAAAACCTACTTACCGTTTAACACACTTATCTCTTTCTTTCGCCCACCTGCTGATTTATTTTCTAGCACACTTCCAAATAACTTGGAAAACAAAGGGTTTATCATTATGGTCCTATAATTGGAGGGATTATTGATGTCACCACTCTTGAAAAGATGTATTGCTAGCATAGTTTTCCAATCTGTGGGGAACCCCTGTTGTATGATGTTGTTGAAATTTTTTGTAAGTCTTTTGCTTTTCCAACACCCAGCTTATTGATACCCATCTCTACCTCTTGAACTGTGAACAGTTCAATATCAATGTTGACCAAGGGGGAAGGGTTAAACTTGGGTTCCTGCTCATATAGTTGTCTTGCATAGTCAAACAATTTAGAATATGTAAAACTATTTTCGATTTGCATCTTTCTCGGTTGGAGCTCCTTCCAAAATAATTTGGGATTATTTTTCCCAAGGAAGATTAGTTCTTCCCTCCTTGAAACCATGAAATCAACCTTTTTCTTTCTTAATATATTCTTGTAAGCTTTGAGCTTTATGTTATCCTTGTTTGAATCTTTCCACATTATTCTTGAATTTTTTCTTTCCTCGTCAAACCAAGCATTAACTGAAAAACAATTTGTTTAAGACTTCTTAGTCTTTTCTCTTTTGCACTTTGCAAGTGCGCTTTGAATTAAATGTGTGAATTCATGACTATGAAGGCCATGAATATGTTTAAAAACGATCTTTTTTTTCGCTGCTGCTATGCGCGCGCGCACGCCTGAGCCTGCCTCCACCTCTGCTCCTGCCTGCTTCAGCCTTGAACGTTCGGCATCATGGATCCTCCGGATCTACTTAGTGGGGATCCGGAGCTTCAACACGCCTTCTCAAAACTAGTCAAATCTCTCCCTCAGCAAAGACCCAGACCAACAGCAACCAAGTTTGTGAAGAAGCTAGATATTTTACAGGAAGTCCATTTGCCTCTGACCATTCCTCGCATGGCAGCCATTTCATTAGCAGAGAAAGGATTAATCGGGCAATTTACAGGACTATGGCCCTCGCCCAAAACAATGCAAAGGTGGGTTGAACGAAACTGGGCTGACAAGATCCAAGGCAAAATATCCATCCGATTCTGTGGCAGAGGATACTTTACCTTTCACTTCGAAACAAAGGAGGACAAGAACCTAATCTTCAGAAACGGGCCTTACTTCATGGACTCCAGGGGGCTCTACCTCAACAAATGGACCCCGGATTTCAATCCAGAGCTAGATATACCAAGTGCAGTACCAGTCTGGGTCAGGTTGGCCCATCTCCCTCTTCACTGCTGGGGCGATGATTCAGTCAAAGCAATAGGAAACGCGGTCGGAAAATACATAGATCGCAGCGAACCTAAAGACAATATGCAGGCTTGTGCGCGGATCTGTGTTGAAGTCGATCTGGGGCGTGGACTGCCGGAAGCAATCAAACTGAAAGTTGATGATTGGAGCCACATACAGCAGCTGGACTACGAACGGATACCCTTCAAATGCAAGGTATGTCACTAATACGGACATTTTGCAAATAGATGCACTAAAATCATAAATGTAGAATTAGAAGAGCAAGAAGGGCAATGGGAAACTGTTAAAAGAAAAAAATCATCTCCACCTCTGAAACCATCAGATTCTGAAGCCCCTGAGCCTCCCCACCAGCACCCTTCTTCTTCCTCTCAGCAGACTCCTCCTCATCACCCCCCCTCATCCCCCCAACCTTCGGATCCATCCATTCCTCCATCTTCTAATCCATTCACGGCCCTCTTTGCGGAAGAAACCGAGCCGGATCCTCCCCCCTCTGGTCTTCCTCTCCACCCTTCTCCCCCTCACATCTCCCAACCCTCCCCTGACACCCCCTCGGCTAGAGTCACTAGAAGTTCTTTAAAGGATCATGGAGCACCCAGTGATATACCCAAAAAACAAGGGCCTGGCAGAAAATCGGCTAAACGACATAGAGAAGAAAGTGCACAGAAAGACATTGCCATGGGATCTCAGACTCCTATAGAATCCTTCATTCTTGGACATTCGGATAAAGAAAATAATAACAAAGGTAAAGAGAGGCGAGCACCTCTCCATGCAACCAGTAAACCATGATGAAAATGTTATCCTGGAACAGTAGGGGACTAGGGCACCCCTCCAAGATAGTAGCCCTTAAGGATCTAATCCAAAGTGAAAAGCCTGAAATCGTCCTTATTCAAGAGACAAAGCAAGATCAATCCGAAATCAACAGAGTCATCAGCCAGCAAATGCGCTACAGCGGTTGCGCCAGTGAAGCAAGAGGAGCCTCGGGTGGCATCCTAACAATGTGGGACAATAGCAAATGGAGCTGCAACTCCACCAAAATACACCAAAATTGGATTAGTGTTAATCTAGAAACCAAGGAAGATGGAGCAACGCTTAGAATATACAATATTTATTCTCCGAACCAATACAGAGAGAAAGAAGCATGCTGGAACACTCTGGAGACAAATATAGAAGAAGACCAAGACAACAACCTCATTCTTGCAGGGGGTTTAAATCTGGTCCTTCATGCCAATGAGAAAAGAGGGGGAATCTTCAGCGCAGACCCCTTCAGAAATCGACTTGAGCACATTATATAGGAGCAAGATTTGGTTGATATAAAACCCAAGAATCGCAGGTACACCTGGAGTAACAGGCATCTAGGAGCTGGAAATATCATGGAGAGGCTTGACCGGTTCCTCATCAATATCGCTTATCTGTCCTCCTTTGCTACTGCCCAGTCAAATATCCTCAACAACTCCGCCTCTGACCATTATCCAATAACACTCACTCTCCTCAGACATTGCCAGCTTGGTCCTCTTCCCTTTAAATACTGTTCTCTCTGGAACCGAATCCTTGAAGCAAGAAATGCGGTGTGGCAGGCTTGGACCCAACACGTGGAAGGCTCCCTGACTTTTATTTGGGAGACTAAGATGAAGCGAATCAGACAGGCTCTCAAAAACTGGGCAAAGACCAAATTCCAGGAGCCCGAGTTGAGTAAAAAGCACATCAAGAAAGACCTCGAAGAATTGCAGCAAAAAATTGAAGTCTTTGGGCTCTCATAGCAAGCCAAAGAGAATGAAAAAAGACTCTATTCCCAGCTGAGCCAAACTCTAAGGGACGAAGAGACCAAATGGAGACTAAAGTTAAGGCAGCTATGGCTGCACGAGGGAGATAAAAATACTTCTTATTTCCATAAGCAGGCTACTGTTAGAAAGGCTAGAAACACTGTGAGTACAATTAAAGATAGTGAGGGGAACAGCTACACTACCCAGGATACCATAAAAGAAGCAGCCACCAACCACTTCAAAAATCTCCTGACTGAGGATAAAAGTGAGGAGGATTACTCAATATTACTCCAGCACATGCCAAAAGAAGTCACCCAAGAAACGAACAGCAGGCTCACGCAAGAAGTAGAAGAAGAAGAAGTCCAAAAAGCAATCTGGACTCTTCACCCAGATAAAGCCCCTGGGCCTGATGGCTTTCCAATTAGTTTCTACAGAGAATACTGGCAGATGATTAAAAAATATCTTCTAAAGATGATACGTTGGGTTCTAAGGAAAGGCAAATTGGTGGGATACACCAACTCAACCTATCTAGCCTTAATCCCAAAAGAGAATAGGCCTTCCACCTTCTCTCGATTTCGACCCATATCCTTATGCAATTCAGCATACAAAATAATTGCAAAAATCCTGTCATCAAGGCTCAAGCCTCACCTCTCCTCTTTGATTTCTGAAAACCAAGGGGGCTTTCTCCCTAATAGGCACATAACTGACTCCATCCTTCTCGTGCAAGAGGCCATACACTCAAGCATAAGCCGAAAGGAGAAAGGTTTTATCCTAAAGCTAGATCTTGCTAATGCCTTTGATAGGGTTAGACACACCTTTCTGTTTGCAGTGCTTCACAAAATGGGATTTGACCCCTCCTTTATTAATATGATCAAAGCCTGCATTTCGAACCCCTGGATATCCCCTCTGATCAACGGGAGACCCTGTGCTGCTTTCCAGTCCTCTAGAGGCCTTAGACAAGGCTGCCCCCTGTCTCCCTACTTATTTATCCTCATGGCTGAGTCTCTTAGCAAAGCCTTGGATTTCAATCGAAGAACAGGTCTTATTACTAGCATCAAAATTGAGCAAGGTACAAAGAACATCAATCACTCACAATTTGCAGATGATACCCTCTTGATGGGAGGAGCGTCCATCACTATTGCAAGGTGCTTCAAGAAGATTTTAGATCAATTCATGGAATATTCTTGAGGGAAAATCAATCAGGTAAAAAGTTGCATTTATGGATGGGATGTATCAAATCTCACCATTCACAGCATTTCCAACATTATAGGAGTCTCATACAAGTTAAACTGGAGCCACTTTACATACCTAGGGATGCCGGTGAGTATGGGACTTCTGAAGGCCGACACATGGAACGAAATCCTTGACAAAATTCAGAGGAAAATCCAACAATGGGGATCTATGTGGCTGAACCCAGCAGGGCGCCTTGTTCTTCTAAAATCTGGTCTGGCCTCTCTGCCCATCTATCGCTTCTCTCTGCACCAAGCTCCAATGACCTTTCATCAAAAAATGGAAAGAGCTCTTAGGCACTTTCTTTGGCAAGGAGGAAAAACGGAGAAAAAAAATTCAATCTGGTCAGCTGGAAGAGCGTCATTCAGCCTAATGAAAAAGGAGGACTTGGAATAAGATCTCCAAAATTGTTGAACTTAGCCCTTGGAGCTAAAATAATTTGGAGATTGATTTCAGGGGCCACAGCTTGGTGGAAGATGGTTCTAGAGGCTAAATATCTGAACAAATCAAGGCATCAACTCTTGGACACCAATATCCCCAATAGAGACAGCACAAAAATATGGAAGCTCTGCAAGAAAGCCATACCCTTTATGACTCAAAACATCTCAAAGGCCCCAGGACAGAATCTTAGGACAACCCCCTATTGGATCAAACATGGAGGTAATCCCTGCCACAAGTTGGCTTAATGACAACAGTATATGGTGCTTAGCTCAAATATCGCAATGGGAAAGTCATTCCCAAGCATGGGCTGATTAGAAATTTCCGGATTACCCCAGAGAGCTAGAGGCAAGCATCGCAGCCTTAAAGAACCATCTACACAGTAAAGCACCAACTCAAAGAGGCAAGCAAGATGGCTATAGATGGGACCCCACGGGAACTCAATACATGGTCAAAGCTGGGTATCAACATCTATGCGACAACACTTTTCCACAGGCCATATGGAGTCAATGGAAACTGGTCTGGAGAGCTGAAGCTCCTCCTAAATTCAAATTCTTTTTCTGCCTTCTCCTGAAAGGGAAGATACTAACAACAAAAAATTAAAAAAAAACGGGGTATTAAGGGACCGTCCAGGTGCCCAAACTGCTGTCAAGCAGAAGAAACAATACAACATCTGTTTATAGATTGCCGAATAGCTGATGATTGCTGGAAACAAATGGCCTCAATCGGGGGAGTCACATGGGAACCAAAGGCAACCATTGCAGAAACCGTCTACAACTGGAGGAAACATTTCCCATGGAAAGAAAAGAAGAGCAAACTAACGCAAAGGATCTAGAATGCTATACCTCTAACCCTTGTTTGGCGCATCTCGCTGGCTAGAAACAAAAAAGTTTTTCAAGATAAAGGATGTAATACAAGAATCATGTGTCACAAGGCAAAAAATTTAACGGTGGAGGCAATCATAGCCCACACTCAAGGCAAGATCGAGGCCACCAACTACAACATTGAAGAAAGAAATCTGATCAACTATGCCCAAGGAAACATAATCAGCACCCAGGCAACAAGACAAGGAAATCTACAACTGAAAGAGACAAGCAGCGTTTGGAAGCTGAGGCTCAAGGAAGAGGAATTCGCTCTCTGGTTGAGCAACTGCAATAAATTCTACATGTTCTTTGATGGCGCTTCAAAATCAAATCCAGGCCTAGCAGGTGCAGGGGGTCTTATCTGCAATGCCAACGGTGAGACAATTCTCCAATTCGAGTGGGGGCTGGGAGAACTATCCAACAACAGGGCAGAGGGATTGGCTTTGTATCAGGGACTTACCCAGTTGATCAAGATAGGAATTAAGAAAGCAATAGTCTTCGGTGATTCAGCAATCATCATTAGGCTCATGGCGCAAAGGCAGAGAATGCCAAACATCCTTCTGCAGCAAATCAACAGTAGGAACCAGATCCTCCATGATTTGTTGGAGGAAGTCTGCTATTACCATATTCTTCGTGGACTAAATAAAGAAGCTGACAAATGCACCAGCAAGGCTTGTGATTGTCCCAAGGGCAATATTAACTGTAATAACAGCTCATCCTTCCAACCGTTACCATGAGAGCCACGTAGCTAGTCAACGCTCGGGGAATTGCAGTTAACAGAATCTACGACTGTAGGCAAATCAAAAGAGTAGGGGATAGCACAAGCAAGGCGGATCGGACTTGTATCAGAATCCAGATTAGGAGATCCATTCAGAGCATGGGAATCAGGCATCAAGCAGCAGGAAATCGTCTTAACAATCAGAACACTGTCCGAGGCCTAGATATGCTTTGGACAGAGCGGAGGAGCTTTGGGAAGAGCAGACCTCTCTCCCGCCTTCGTAGATTACCGCATATATCTATATATGACTCGGGGACAAGTCTCAGCTCCCCACAGAAAAAATTGGATCTCACAGTCTCGAGAGCGGAACAACAGTCGCCTCCCTCCAAGCCTTTCGAGGCAGCTCAAGCAGTTTCAAGAGAGAAGTAGTCTTAGTGCGACCGGTGGCTCTCAGCAGCAGCAAGAAAAGAACCCAGAGGCTACGAGATATGGAAGTGATCAGCGCTTATAGATATCACCCAGCCCCAATGGCGCGTCAAGAACAGTGTTTTCACTGCAGGGATTTACAAGCAGAGTTTGATGAGGTGCGAGCACAAAAGAAAGCTCTGGAGGAACAAGTCCGCAGTCTGGAAGCAAGACTTGAAGAACAGTGTAAAATTATCCATGAGAAATACAGAGCTGAGATGAACCTCTTCTTACACAGAGTTCATTCCTTGCATGAACAGTTTAGCAACTTAAGTAACAGATGCAGCCATGTTGAAGCAAAGATATCCATCCTCAAGTTTATGATGGAAAAGAAGTTCAAAGACGCAACATCCTCTTCCACTGCAAAGCAAATCGAACCAGACCTTGACCCAGAAGGATCTACAACAAGAAAGATAAGCCATATAGACATAGATTAGTTATGGTGTGCAGATGCAAATTTTGGGGCCTGCAGTATGTTCGAATCTACAGTAGTATAAGTAGTCTTAGAGGTAGGAAAACAAAAGTAAGAATCAAGGAAAGAAACTTTTTTGTAATTCCTTGGATTCAGAATGCTCAGGAAGCATCATATGTATGGCAAACTGCCTCTTTTTTCTTTTTAGATTAATACATAGCAACCGAACTTTGTCTAAAAAAAAATGAAGGCCATGAATTGGGATTTTCTCCTTATCTAAGTGCCTCTCTAGCATCATTTTGAAGGTATTACAATTTTATAGAGTCAAAAGAATTCTTCCCTTTGGGATATTTTGTTGAACACACTGAGTTTTTGGCTCTAATTGCTTCTTTCCAGTCCAAGAGAAACTTAAATAAATTGGATTGTGATATGATTTTAAGTCCAAAAGCTAATCTATAATAAAAAATTCCTCCATTTTCTCACACAAACCATGTGAGAAAATTACATAATCTACTACACTTTCTCCATTATAAGTATTGCAAATGAAATTACTCGACTTTTCCCATCTAGTCAAGCCATTAAAAATGACTAAATCGAAGGCCTCGTAAGAAAAATTTCACCAAAGATATTGTATCCCTTTTCCTCTAAAATTCTTTCCCACTGATGATTACTCTCTTCTGTAAGTGAAATAGGGTCACAATATCCTTTATAACAAAGAATGCTAGCTTACTCACTTGCGCTTGCTCATTTTTTCCGTATGTGGGTGTGATTTTTTTAAATATATTTGTATAATTAAAATTTATAAATTTTTGTTAATAAATATTGAATTTGAAACAATATCAACCTAAAAAATTACCTAAAATGTATCATAAAATTATGTTTTTAAAAATCTTAAAATATTAAAAATTATAAAAAAATTGACTTCAAATTATAGGTTAGGGTTAGTGGTTAATAGGTTAAGGGTTTAAGAGTTAATAGGTTAGGGTTTAAGTTAGGTTTAGGGGGTTTATGGTGTATGTGATTTAGAGAGTAGGAGTTAAGGGTTTATGGTTTAATGGGTTTAGGGTTAGGGATTAAGGTGTTAGGCGACAAGAAATGGGTTTAGGGTTAGGGATTAAGGTGTTAAGCGACAAGAAATGGGTTATTGGTTAAGGGATTAATTAGGGGGAATGGGGTTAAGGTGTTAAGGATTAGGGGGATAGGGTCTAAGGGGTTATGGGTTAAGACAGATGAAAGGGCCAAGACTGGTTAATGGTTAGAGGTTAGGGGTGGGTTAATGACTAGAGATTAGAGGGAAAGTTTCCATCGAATTAAAAGCCCTCTTAGTTTCCAAGTGAAATCAAAGAAGAATATGCCATAATTGTGAAAAAAAATAAGAATAGGTTATTTTTTCTTGTTGTGACTATATATCTCACAAAGTGTCTCTCTTTCTACATGTTAAGAAAAGTAATTATTTTCCTTAATTGTTTTCAACATATTCCATAAAAATCTGGATAAATTGCACAAGCTTCATCATTGATTTGTTTTTTTGTTTCTCACTCTCACCTAAGATGATCGCTCCATCTAGAATATCAACTCCTAAGTACCCCTAATGCTTAGATGACAAGTAACATCTTAACCCCTATGGGTTAACCCATAATCCCTTAGCTCCAAACCCCTTATAAATTAAATAGTCTCCAATTAGTTGGGCTAGGGAATTAAGTTGCCATCCACACCAAAATTATGGTCTCCATGTGAAAGCAAGAAAGAATATGACATATTGATGAGGGGAAAATAATAATAGGTTGTTTTTTTATGATTATGAGTATATATCTCACAAAGTGTCTCTCTTTCTACATGTAAAGAAAAGTAACAATTTTGTTACCTTTTTTCAACATATTCATAAACATATTAACAAATTGCACAAGCTTCGTCATTTATTTCTTTTCTTTGTTTCTCACTCTCACCTAAGTTGTCTTTATCGTTGCCCCTTTTATCTTTGTTGTCTTTGTTTTCCTATATTATATTTTTAAACATTTGTATTGTTTTAATATTTTTTATATACACTAATGTTAATTGATTATTTGAAATTATAAAGAAACAATGTCCTATGCATTGGCCATGGATCAAGATGATGTGGTCATTGTGCAAGCGCTTGTTTAGGAACATGGAGTGAATATTGAAGATTAAGTTAATGATCCTATGGAAGAAGATGATGATGTTAATAACACAGTTAAAGAAGATGGGACAAATATATTGATACATAAGACATTTCAGAATGTTGGAATGGATGATGATGATGACTGGTTAGATGGTGTTTTTGATATACATGTACTTGAGAAGGAAATAAAACCTCTTTATGAAGGATCCATAATAAATCTTCTTTCTAATATATTGCTGTCAGTGAACTTAAAGGCTATGAATAGTTTGTTAGACAGTTGTGTCACACAAATTTTAAGGTATGTAATATATTTTGTGACATTTAGTACATGAGGATACAAGTTTTTGTTTGTGCTATTTTAATTGTTAGTTGGTCATTTGTAAAATTTATATGCAATATGTATGATTAATATTCTTTACATTAAGCAATACTGATTTTTTAATTATGTTGTATATTGTTAGGTGAATTTCTATTACCATCATTAATTTTTTTTCCTTTCACATACCGAGATTAACATGCCATTATGAAAGATATTGGAATGATGTATCAAGTTATTCATGCATGTCTGATGATCATATTATGTATTATGGAGAATATGCATTGAAAGAAGAATGGCTAAAACATCAAATTAGTAGATATCAAACTGATTAAGTAAAAAAAATGTGCCTCACAAGTTTATTCGTTATATTCCCATAATTACACGTTTACGGTGATTGTTTAGGTGAAAAAGGATAACAAAGTTTATGGATTGCCATTCGAAGAACACAAGTAAATATGATGTTATCTGAATGCTTGTAGGTGGGTCAACATTTAAGAATATAGAGGAAATATGGCCACATTTTAAAGATGAATCTCATAATCTTAGGATTTCATTGGAAGTCAATAATGTCAATCCACTTGGAGATTTTAGATTTACTTACTCAGTGTGGCTTGTTTTTGCTGTCAACGATAACATTCCTCCATGGATGTCAATAAATAGGGAGCACATAATGTTGGAAATAATTGTTCCACGAATTTGTTTAGAATTTTTTTTCAACACGGTAAAATCTCATTTATCCTATTTGTTTCATAAATATGTCTTGTATGTTTGATATTTTTTTAATCTACCCATATATGTAGTAATTATGTACTAAGTTCAATCGATTAGGTAAGTACCAAGTCAAATATATGAATGTATATATCAATCCTCTTATCAACAAGTTACCAGAGTTAAGAAACGGAATCACTATGTCTGATGTCTCTAGACCAGTAGGTGCAGAAAGGAAATTTCAATTCCATGAAATGCTTGTATGGACAATTCACAATGTCTCAGGTCTAATACATGTTTGTGGTATGCTATAATGTTATGCTACAATTTAGTAGTGTTTAATTTTATGAAGTTCATGTTATAGATCATTTTTAAATAATCCCTTCATTACACATACTTAAAATAATTGGTATATAATTTAATCCATCTCTTGCAAGTCTTCAAACAAAGGAGGTTTTTGATGAGTATAGGCACTTCCTCTATAAGAACCATAGATATTGAAGTATCAAAAAATATATTTTCAATGGGAAATAAGAGATTGGATTAAAACCACAGAGAATGACACCTCTTCCATGACAACTGCAATATACTATAATTAATCATTAAGGTATGGATTGAAAAATCATCTTTGTATATGAATGAATTGTTTGGTATATCTTATGTTTTTATTGCATTTTTTTCACTGTACTAAATGGAAAAAATCATTTTAATATCTTTAATTATGATTCACCTTGAAGTTCATCATGATTAAGGCATTAATAATGGGGTGCTTCAATGAGGAATGAAAAGTTATCCCGTATAATTCAGTAGGTCCCCCCTACTATGAACACCTAGAAATTGTTCATTTGTTTGATACAATACACATAAGGAAGAATGCAACAAAAATGTTATGGTGAATCTTAGATGGAAGGAGTGACAAAGAAAAAATTCTCAGATTTGTAATGAGATTAAGGAGGCCAATCATACAATGTGAAGTTTGATTTAGTCAAATAGCGATGGAGACCAAAATATAAGTGTCCTTCCATGGTTATTGACATGGAAACAAAGCAAGGTTGCAAAAAATGTCATTGAAAAAAATAAATTTCCTATTGGATTTTCTTAAAACATAAAGCATATCCTAACAAAGAAAGCTAAACTAGGTGGGGTAAACACTCATGATTGACATACATGGATTAACACAACTATTTGGGTGTAAATATTTGTATATTGGTGAAACATCTTGTTAGTGTTTTCTTTCTATGAATTTAGGAATAAATAATGATTCATTTTTTTTTACAATATGTTTTACCTCTATCTCTTCCATATAGCTTTAAAAACAATATCAAATAAGTTATATATAAGCTTGGAAAACACATGAGGTAAGTGGTGATTTATGTGCAAAGTGTAGTTTGTTCAATTTGTTGCACAACTTATATTTGACTACATGTGTTTTACTTTTTTTTTTTTGCTAAGGCAAGAGTGGATCCTTCTATTCAATTAAAAAGAGAAATATTGTACAAAGGAAACCACAGCTATGAGGCCCGCCAATACGCTAGGCCAACCCTAGTACAAGGTCACAAAATGACAAAGCATAACCAAGTACGCGAGCCTGCCAAAACGAACCTGTAGTCCAAAACTAACCATTGGATCTTGAACTGATGATCTAGCAGATTAGAAAGATATCAGGTGGTCAATATGCACACCTTTTAACAAATGAAACGGACTCGATAAATCCAATAAACCATAATCTATAATCTTATCGGGTTCGTTTTTGGCTTAACCTTCGATCACTTAAACCCTCCGAAATCCACCATTTGTGCGCGATCCCAGAGAGGTCTTGTGAGCAGCTCGAAACATAATCCCTGATGTGGACCCACCAACTTGCACGCAAAATCCTAGCCGTAGATTAGCCTCGCTTGATCCAACGGTTACAGATCAAATCGCGCGGGCTAAGAGCAACGATAGTTAGTGCGTGAAGAAGGTGGTAATTCTACCCCACCCCTAGCCAAGTGTCGCATGGTGAGTGGAATCACTCCCAATTGAAAAAAGACGCTTCCTGCTTGATGAGCTTGCGAAATACCAGAAACCACCACAAGGGCAGTAAAGATGTTCACCGGAATAAAAGTTGGGGTTTTGTGGTTACCGAGAAAATCCGAGTTTTGGCTCATGGGCCAAAGGGAGATGAAGATCCCCTATCCAACTATCCCCCTGAGACATATGGATTGCCATTACCTATGTTAATGAGGTGACTAGATACCTGCCACCTAAAATGGATCACACTTATGTCAAAACACTTCATGATGAAACCAGAATAATAGTACCCTGTTACTGTGGGTCTGTGTCAGCAAATACGGTCTCTTGATTTTCCTGATGCTACTGTCGATCCCTAAGGGCTCCGGATGAACATCCCTCCTTCAACCTGTCATTTGTTATCTCCTCCCACCAGCAGCAGAGATCAATATGCTTATTTTGTACCCCCTCATTGGAAAGCCCGTCCACCACTTTCTTGGCTTCCCTATGAACATGCACCAACTTGAGTGTTCTCAACATTCTTAGGTGTGCTTGGAATCTTTGGTAGACTTGCAAAAGCCACCAATGTTATGAGATTTTATTAGGAGCTGCGCCAACATTTATCCTTTTTACTGAGTTAATGACTAGTTCTGAATTGGCCTCACTGATGACATTTTGAATGTTGTACTTGAGCAGTATTTTCGGGCATGATTCCATCGCCATGAGATCAACCATATTGTTAGTAGCTTTGCCAAGATAACTGTGGAAGATGACCTGTATGATTCCTTCCTCATCCCTTAGAACCCCTCCATAACTTGCTTCTCCCAGATTCCCTTTTGAAGCCCCGTCTATGTTGAATTTTAAAAAACCATGAGAAGGGGGTTGCCAAGAAGACCTTTTGTTGAGGTTTTCTTGATAATCTACATAGAACCCTGAGGGGAAATAAATTTGAGCTCTTGTTTCTTCAATATTCTTGCCTCTATTTGTTCAATAGGTTTACTCGTAGCTTCTCCTCCCAGGATATGTACAGTTTCTTTGAGTTGTTTAAGGACTAGTTTGAGGATGTTACTCACTAGACTCACTATCTCCTTGAAAAACCTATTTTGACTGTTATCACCCCAAGAAACTCTCCTAGGTTGTAGCTCGGAGATGCTCAGGAACATTACAAACTCAACTTAATGTTGGAATTGGGTGAATGGAAGGAATGATGCTTATTCAAGCTAGATAACCACTTCTACTTTGCTTGACCCCAGACATGCGTGAACACCCCCAGACTACAAGGCTTTAGACCACCAATTACTCACAGTTTAAGGATTGGGTGAATATGGAGAATACTGACCACACCAGCAGATGCACAAGACCATGTGATGGCCGGCTGCAACCAGTAAGAGGTCTGAAAATCTGTTTCCTAATGCACAGACAGGATGACAACTCTCTGGCACTAAGTAAACAAAAACCTGAGTAACACAGTCACTGATACATACAAGATTTTAGCACAGAGGTAGGATGACATCTCCTCTAACGCTAAACATTAGGATTTCATGAAAACTGCATAACAGGCACAACCTAGAACAAAATAGGAATGGAAAGTGAGAAATTAACAACAAAAGAAGCTTGTGTTAGCTGAAAATGAAGATGAGACGCTACCAATATCGAAGCAGTTACAGTCTCCAGAAGTTGAACCTTACATCAAAACAACAACCATCAACCTTGATTACATATGTTTTTTGGGTATATATAGAGTTTTCATTACAAAGGCGCTCGACCATTCTAAGTATGGAGGGGTCATAATTGACCACCAACCGCTTTAACTTCCTGGAGGAACTTCTGAGTGCGGTTGCTTGCTGTAGTGTATGGATGTGATCTTTTCCTGCGTTCTGCTATCCTTCTCAGGCAGGTGGAGTGTCGTAGAGGATAAAATTCAATAACTGTTAAATGCATTCACCTGCTCGAGCTCTGTCCTTTTTCTCCTCGGCCATACTGTTTCTTGAATGCAGTCGTTGAAGATGAAATGTTCCTGGTACTGGTAGATGATCACCTTCATGCTTCGGGTGCACAGAATGATTTGGGTGAGTAGAGTGCATGGCGGATGTACGTGTAGGACAGAGGGAGGGGATTGGCCGTTGGATCAAACAGATGAACGACGGAGATTGGTCGGCAGGAGGTATCGGGGGGAAACAGGAGCAAAGCGATCACAAGCCGTTGGATCTTGGGTGGGTAGATCCAACGATCATCGGGCAGAGGAGACACACAGGGGTTAATGGGTGGGGAAAGCGATTTTGGCGGCGAGCGGTATTGATTGCACCGTCGTTGGTCATCGGGCAGTAAAGGTACGATGGTGCACGATTCCATTTAGAGGGCGACGCGTGGCGGTGAGAACGGGCGGAAACCTCTTTTGATTGCGAGTTATCGTGTGGTTATTTTGTGGGTGCGGGGAGAGTGAAAACCGTCCGATCGTGGCAGAAATGATCAGATGGTGTGGATTTGATCACACAGGTTTATGTCAAATGTGACAGGGAAAGAGTTTTTAAATGCACACAATCATGTGAACAGAGTTATATGATGGTTTAAGCTCTGAGCTTGGATTTAAAAACAAAAGCTCCCTTATGTGGTTTTTAACGAGAGGCCCGGGAAGTGGAGGTGGAATGAGGATGAGTGAGGTGAAAGGAAGGGCAGGCTTAACTGGTATAGGTCTCTTCTGAGCAAAGTTGAGGACAGAACTCACTTCTTCTCTTCGAACATCAACAACATGTAGTAGAGCTAACACTGGCTCCTTCTGGGGATGAGATCCTCCCTGTGAGGTCTCAAGAACCGCAGACCAATGCCTTTCCTGTGAAAACAAATTAGCAAAATTTCCTAGTGTAACGTTGGGCATGGAGTCTAAATGAGTCTACACTAAAACTGATAAAATAACATATTTACAACTTTAAGGCCAAAAGACCTTAAACAACATAAATTTTCAAAAACCGCCCATTAATTGGGCCATCAAAAACTATTTATCCTCCCATACTTTGCAGTATGAAGGTATTGTTCCCTTGGATCTGTGAAATGATAAAAGGCCCTGTCTAGAAAGCATCAAATTTCCCATGGTTGCCTTTCTTCTCTTTCAGTGCATCCCACTTCAGAACCAAATCTCCAACCTGAAAATTCTCTGATTTTGTCCTTTTGTCAAAGGCTTCCTTGATCTTCTTTTGACGTGCTGCAGACTTTTCAACCAACTGTTTTCTTGATTTGATGTACCTCTGCTAAATCAATGATCCTTTTTGCCATATCTTCTTCCTCATTTTGTTCTTCTTGTAGGAAATTGGCCACAGGGAGAGTTAACTGAATTGGGAATACAACTTTAGTGCCATATACCAGCCTAAATGGAGAATTCCCATTGGATTTCTTAATGGTCACTCTGTCAGCCCACAATGCATATTTGAGCTTAGAGTTCCAATTCTTTTTGTTGTCATCCAACAATTTTTTAATTATCCTTATCAGACTCTTGTTAGAAGATTCTGCTAGACCATTGCCTTGAGGGTAATATGAAGTGGAATGAACCAATTTGATGCGCATTGAGTCACACATATCCACCAATTCTTTTTCCCTAAAGGATGCTACATTGTCTGTGACTAATTTATGTGGACAACCAAATCTGGTGAAGATATGCTCTACCAAAAACTTCATGACCACATTATGATTAGCCTTTTTGGTATGGATTGCTTCAATCCATTTAGTGAAATAATCAGTGGCTACTAAAATCCATCTGTGCTGGCCATTGGAATGTGGATTGATTTCTCCGATGAAATCCAAGCCCGACTGCTGAAAAGGGCCACTAGCATGTATTGATTTTAAGGGAAGGGACTTCAATTTTTGTTTCCCTTCAAATCTTTGGCACCTGTCACATGATTTAACAAATGAAAACACGTAAGAAAATAAGGTGGGCCAATAGTACCCAACTCTGAGGATCTTGTGGGCTGTAGTCTTCCAATAGTGATGTCCTCCACACATGCTGGAATGAAACTGCTGCATAACTTCTATAGATTGTTCTTTGTCCAGACACCTCAAAAGAATTCCAGAGGGGTCCCTCCAGTAAAGCAGATTTTCATGGGTGAAATATTTAGCTGCCCTGAGCTTAATGGTTATGGCTTGGCTTGAACTAAGACCTAGAGGGATTTCTAGCTTTAGCAAGAATTTAGCTATTGTAGAGTACCAATCACAAGAAGCTAGATTTTCTGCCAATGACTGATTTCTTCCTTGTTCAACTGTTTCTTTTTCTATTTCACCATTTTCTGCATCTGTGCTTATGAGATTTATGTCCAGCGTACTGCAATTTTCTTCAGCCAATAGTCTGGCAAGGCCCTAACCTCTGACAAGCTTGTTGGGCTTCAGTTCTATATTAAATTCAATTAGCTTTGCAATCCATTTATCCCTTCTTCCATTAGCATTAGGCTACATTAGGACATCTTTTATTGAAGTAGAGGGTACATACGCAATTACCTTAGAATGTAGAATATAAATTCTGAAATCTTTCAAGGACTTGATAAGAGCATATGCTTGTTTCTCAATGATATCATACCTCAGCTCAGCATCCCTTAAGGTTTTGTTGAAGAATGCTACTGGATACTCTGAGCTTTCTTCATTTTCTTGCAATAAAACTGCTGCAAGGGTGTCATTGGAGGCAAAAGAAAATATATGGAACTCCTTGCTGTAGTCTGGGATGATTAAAGTAGGAGCTTCCATAATAGCTTTCTTAATGGACTCAAAGGATCTTCTTGCTACATTAGTCCATTTTATTTCTGACCCCTTTTTCAACATGGAGGTAATATGTTTCACAAGTTCTGCAAAATTTGGGATAAACCTCCACACAAAATTTATTTTGCCCAGAAAGGACTGGATATCCTTCTTTGATCTCAGGACAGACAAAGTTTGTATTTCCTTTACTCTTTCTGGGTCAATTCGAACACCTGCAGTAGAAACAATATGTCCTAACAGCTTTCCTTCTCCTAAAGCAAACTGTGACTTTTTAGGATTGACTGAAATCCCAAACCTTCTGCACTTCATGAACACTTTCCTCAAATGTTTCAAATGGTCTTGATGGCTACTGGAGTATATTGTTAAATCATCAAGGTAGATAAGGACAAACTTATCCTTATCTCCCACAAATGCTATATCCATAACCCTCTGAAAGGTGGCTCCAGCATTCATCAATCCAAAAGGCATCTTGGAATACATAAAAGTGCCCTAAGGAGTGGTGAATGCAGTCTTCTCGTGATCATCTGGATGTACAACAACCTGATTATACCCTGAGAATCCATCTAGGAAAGACATTACTTTGGCTCCTCAGACCTTTGCAGCAAATGCTCCATCTTGGGTAGAGGATAATTGTCTTTTTTAGAGCATTTGTTTAAGTTTTTGAAATCAATGCAGAGCCCGATTTCTCCACTTTTCTTCCTCACCACTACCAAATTGGCCACCCACTTTGAATATCTGAGAGGGACTATGATTTTGGCAGCCAATAATTTCTTGATTTCTTTTTCAAGCAGAGGAAGAAGCAAAGGATTTATTGGTCTTAGATTCTGCTTGAAAGGTATGGTGTCTTTCTTTAAAGGAATTTTATGCTAGATGATCTTTTTGTCATATATTTTTAGGTCACTATATTCCCAGGCAAAGACATCAGCAAATTGCTTCATTAAATTGCAGTATTCAGCACTTTGGGCAGCAGACAAGCGAGTAGACATATTTATGTATCTTGGCTGACCTGGACTCCCTATATTATGCTTACAGACTGTAGATTGGTCTTCTTTTTGGGCAACCTTATAAGGCACATCATTTTGGTCAAAAAAATTCTCTAATGGAGCCAAACCCTTAGGTATATGATTGCTAGGAAGTTGGACAATGCTATCTTTACCAATCTTGTTTCTAAGCTAGGATTGGGGATTTTGTTCCAAGGCTTCATTCTCTTGGTCAATTTTCATTTCAGAATATTCATCAATGACTTGTAGGAATCTATTTACTTCATCATCATCTTCAAAAACCTTCTAATGCTAGACATTATTAGGCAAGGATGGTCTATACTTCATTTGGACTTCATAAGCTAGCCTGGGAGGCATGGGAGGGACAAACATGCTAGCAGACACAGCAAGGGAATCAACAAGCTGATTTTTGACTCTAGGGATATATGAGATACAAAAACTTTCAAAAGAATCTTTGAGTCTCCATACCTCATCTCTGTATGCTTTCAGCCTTGGGTGCTTTGTTTGAAACGTTCTGTTCACCTGTTGAATGATCAGATCAACATCTACAAACACCTTTATGTTTCTGATTCCTCTGTCTTTTGCTACGTTAAGACCCAATATCAGAGCTTCATACTCTGCTATATTGTTGGTGACTTGGAATGCCAGCTTAAAAGACAGATGTGTGCTTTCTTGTTTTGGAGATATCAACACCACCCCTGCTCCTACAGTCTCCCTGGAACATGCTCCATCAAAGAACCTCTCCCAAACCTGACTTCCCTGCTCTTCTTCGGCCTGAACTATTTGCTTGCTGAGCTGCATTGAGGCCTTCTGGGATTCTTCAATTTGGAGAATACAAGCTCCAAAATCGGTGTCCATAACATAACTTTGATGATTATAAGGATTCTTCTCGCCACTGATGATGTATGCCAGCTGTGCTTCTTTGTACAATCTCCTGCTTTCTCCTCCAAAAACCGGGACAATGGCATAAGATAAATCATTTTGCAGTGTCCCACCTAGTCTCTTGATCCATCCTTTGGACAACAACATGCCAAACTTAGGAGGGACATTTGCTACTACAATGTCCATCACCATGCTCTTCGTGGGCAGTTGAGTTAGGGTAATGGCCAGGTCTTGATTAATCCTAGTCATTTTACCTTCCTTGAATCAAATGAGAATAAATCATGATATGGTCTGGTGATATCAGGCCTAACCCTTCCATGACAACTTTAGGCATCAGATTGTGGCTATCCCTAGTGTCTAGCAGGCAATTGTGGAGGGTTTTGTCATGAATGGTCAAGGAGACATAAAATGATGGGGAATTATCATCAGCAGGTTCAGTCATTGGGCTAAGCACAACTGCAAGCTTATCATCTTGCAAATTGATGGAGTTAGTAGAGGTTTGTGTGGCTTTCAGCTCAAGGGCCTCAAGGATAGGCTTCCTAAACACTTCACTCTTTACAAGTTCTAACAGAGGTACAAATATTTTTAAATTCTAGACTTTTGATTCAAAGCTGAAAGGGGAAGCGGACTTGTTAGGACCTCTTACTTCTTGAACTGGTGCTTTGAGGATGACTGGTTCAGCTACTGGTCTTTTTTGTCTGATATTCTGTAACTTTGTGGGACAACAGTTTTTTGGGCAGGATTCTCCTTGACATTGTTTGCTTTTGACCTGAGATTATATCTTTGCTGATCCTCAGTTTGTAGAACAACCTCTCTGTCCCACCTTTGACTGTTTTAGTCCTGCAACAATGACTCTTCATATGTAGCCAATGTCAAAAAGGCAACATTGCCTTTATCTTCCATGCAATGGATTTCATCCTCCTCTTCAAACTATTATTCCTCCATGACTACATTTTGAAAAGGAGCTTTAACCTTTTGTTCTTCATTAGCTTCTTTACCCCTCTGAATGATCTGCAATTAATCATTTGCCCTTCTGAATGGATTTGGATTTCTTGGAGCAAATGTATTTGGAAGCCTTGTCTTTCCTGAGTTCTGTTCAATCTTTAGCTTATATATCTTAACAGCCAATGACTCTATCATTCTAGTCATTTTGTCTAACTTCGGTTCTGAAGATGAAGCAGATGAAGAAGAAGCCTCGCCTCTCTACCTCCTTCTATCAGCATGACTCTTGAGCTTTTCTGCAACCATGATATTGGATTCCACCTCTAACGCTACATCTTGTATTTCAGCTAGAGTGGCACATCTTCTTTATCTCAACAACAGGCAGAAATTGGAGTCAAAAGCATTGGCATAAGTAAGTTTGGCAGAGGTGGGGGTAGGCTTTACTTCAGCTGGTATCTTACTATACATACGATTGAATCTTTTATTAAAATCAGACAATGATTCACCATTTCCCCTCTTCAGGTTACCAAACTCAGTATGATAGTATAGCAAGTCTTTTTTATCCCCCCAATGCTTCAAAAATGCATCGTCTAATGCTTCAATATCTATAATTGACCTAGGGTTTAGTTCTCTGAACCACTTCCTAGCCTCTCCATCAAGGCTCTGGACAAAAACTCTCATCCACACATCATCTTCACTGATATCTAAGTTATCAACATAACTATAAAACGACTCAAGGTGTTCTTCAGCTGTTACCCCCTCTGTACCAATGAACTTAGGCATGTATTTCTAATATTATCATGCAGGCATGGCATTTAAAGGGACAGGCAAGACCAAGGGTCCATACCTAGCAGCTATGATTCTTTCCATCTTTGTAGGGGCTTGTTGGCCTGCCATGACTAGGGTAAGTGGAAGGATACTAGTAGATTGAATAGTAGGAAACAATGAAATAGATGACAGAGACAAGGGAATATGATGAATTGAATGGGGATTTTCCTTTGGAATGAGATCCAAAGGGGAACTAAAAGGACAAGGAGCTTTGTGAGTCTCTGCCGGTATTTCTTCACTAGCAATGCTAGGCTGTAGATATTCAAACTATATATTCTCAACTATAACCTTCTCTTGCAGAGATATATGAGATTTTTTGGGCTTACTTGATCCCGATTCTCCTTTCTGTAATATTTTCTTCTTCTTAACAATCTTCTCAGGGTCAAGCACTGGGTCAGCGAGTGATTTCTGAGGATTTCTCCGGGTATGCCTCACGAATTGAGCCAGAACTGTAATGTGGAGTTGCCACTAGGTTAGTTCTCCAGTAGAGTTTCCAGATAGATGATTACAACCAAAAATGTGCCTAGACTTTGTCTATCATCAAAATCTGGAACTGTGTCATTCTCCCAGGGAAGCTGAGCCTCAATCTCCTCTCCCCGGCAACGACGCGAATTAATGTTATCACCCCAAGAAACTCTCCTAGGTTGTAGCTTGGAGATGCTTAGGAACATTAAAAACCCAACTTAATGTTGGAATTGGATGAATGGAAGGAATGATGCTTATTCAAGCTAGATAACCACTTCTACTTTGCTTAACCCCAGACATGCGTGAACACCCTCAGACTACAAGGCTTTAGACCATCAATTACTCACAGTTTAAGGATTGGGTGAATATGGAGAATACTGACCACACCAACAGATGCATAAGACCATGTGATGGTCGGCTACAACCAGTAAGAGGTCTGCAAATCTGTTTCCTAATGCACAGATAGGATGACAACTCTCTGGCACTAAGTAAACAAAAACCTGAGTAACACATTCACTGATACATACAAGATTTTAGCACAGCGGTAGGATGATATCTCCTCTAACACAAAACATCAGGAGTTCATGAAAACTGCATAACAGGCATAGCCTAGAACATAATAGGAAAGGAAAGTGAGCAATTAACAACAAAAGAAGCTTGTATTAGCTGAAAGTGAAGACAAGATGTTGCAAGTATAAAAGCAGTTACAGTCTCCAGAAGTTGAACCTTACATCAAAACAACAACCATCAACCTTGATTACATTTTTTTTTTGGGTATATATAGAGTTTTCATTACAAAGGCGCTCGACCATTCTAAGTATGGAGGGGTCATAATTGACCACCAACCACTTTAACTACCTGGAGGAACTTCTGAGTGCGGTTGCTTGCTGTAGTGTATGGATGTGATCTTTTCCTGCACTCTGCTTTCCTTCTGGGCAGGTGGAGTGTCGTAGAGGATAGAATTCAATAACTGTTAAATGCGTTCACCTGCTCGAGCTCTATCCTTTTTCTCCTTGGCCATACTGTTTCTTGAATGCAGTCGTTGAAGATGAAACACACCGGGTACTGGTAGATGATCACCTTCATCCTTTGGGCGCACGGAATGATCTTGGTGAGTAGAGTGCATGGCGGATATACGTGCAGGATGGAGGGAGGGGATTGGCCATTGGATCAAACAGATGAACAACGGAGATTTCTCGGCGGGAGGTATCGGGAGGAAACAGGAGCAAAGCGATCGCGGGCCGTTGGATCTTGGGTGGGCAGATCCAACAGTCATCGGGCAGAGGAAACACGCGGGGGTTAACGGGCGGGGAAAGCAGTTTCGGTGGTGGGCGGTATTGATCGCATCGTCGTTGATTGTTGGGTGGTAAAGGTACAATGGTGCGTGATTCCATTTAGAGGGCGATGCGTGGTGGCAGGAATGGGTAGAAACTACTTTTGATTGAGATTTATCATGTGGTTAGTTTGCGGGTGCAGGGAGAGAGAACGTCGTTCAATCGTGGCAGAAATGATTGGACGGTGTGGATTTGATCACACAGGTTTATGTCGGATGTGACGGGGAAAGAGTTTGTAAATGCGCGTGGTCATGTGAACAAAGTTATATGATGGTTTAAGCTTTGAGATTAGGTATAAAAAAAAAATATCCCTTATGTGGTTTTTAACGAGAGGCCCGGGAAGTGGAGGTGGAATGAGGATGAGTGAGGTGAAAGGAAGGGCAGGCTTAACTGGTATAGGCCTCTTCTGAGCAAAGCTAAGGATTGAACTCACTTCTGCTCTTCGAACATCAGCAACATGTAACAGAGCTAACAATTACACTCCTTCCATACATTCCAGATTAAGAATACTGGGGTCAGCATCCACGCAAAGTTTATGAGCTCATTGTTCAAAAAATTATTCCTCTAGTTCTTCAAAGTGGTGATGATGTCATTAGCATCTTTGTCTGTCTGATCAAAGACTTCTCCAACCCAATTCCAAATATTTGTGGTGAAAGTGCATCTATTCAGGAGATGATTTGTATTTTCTTCCTGTTGTCTACATAAGTGACATCTTGAGGGGCCAACAAAACCTCTTTTTCTTAGGTTATCCCATGTCAGAATCTTGCCCCATTGAACCAGCCACTTGAACAGTTTTACTTTCATCCAATGAGGATTTTCCCAAATGTCTTTCCATGTCTTACCAGTGTTGGGATGGTTTAGTCCTGCATCTATTCTTTTGGCTTCCTTAAGGTTGAAGAGACCTGTCTTGTTCTTTCCCCATCTTAGTTGATCATTCAATTTTGAGTTCAAGATTTGTCTCCTATCTAAAAGACCTTGAAGGGCTGTAGCTTGAGTATGCAACATGCCCATTCCACTATAATCAAGTTCTCCATTTCTTATCATTCCTTGCTTGGTCCCAATATTCACTTACCCACTTTATTCCTTTGCTAATGGTATTAGTGTGAATTTATGCTAAATCTTCACTTTGGAGATTGTCCTCCTGTTGCCAATTGTCCTCCCAAAACCAAGCTAGGTTCCCATTTTTGATCTCCCAAAAACTATGGTTTTGGACTAGGGCTCTATTCTCCCATGCCTTATTCCAAATTGCAAAACATTTTACCTATCCTGTCATTCTTATTAGATTTTCCTCCTGCCATTCGCTAGCATGTTTGTGCTTCCAGAGTTTTGCCCAAAAAAGTTGAATTTCTTTCAGCCATCTCCACCAGATTTTGGCACCAATAACTCTATTTAGAATTCTTGGGTCATGAAGACCCAAGCCACAATGGGACTTAGGTTTGCAAACTCTGTCCCATGCCACAAGGGCCCATTTCTTCTTTTCTTCACCTTTCCCCCATAGAAAGTCTCTCTGAATATTTATTATATTGGTCATTACACCGGTTGGTGCTGGAATGGAAGATAGCATATAGATAGGGATACTTTGTAGGACAACCTTTGTGAGAACTAGTCTCCCTGCTAGATTTAGTGCTCTGTTTGTCCATTTGTTGATCTTATCTTTTAGCTTATTAAGAACAGGCTCCCAGATATCCTTGTGAAGTGGTTTGTTAGTGAGAGGAACTCCCATGTACTTCACAGTCATTGTCTCCCTTTGAAAGCCCTAAATTCTGGAAAGATTCCTTTGAATTGAAATATTTGTATTGAAAAAGAAGATTTTTGATTTAGTGAGACTTACCTTAGTGCCTGTTGCCCTAGCAAACTCACTCAGAATCTGTTTGAATTCTTTGGCTTCCTTAATAGTGGGAGTGCCTTGAAGCATAGTGTCATCCACAAATTGTTGATGTGTCACCGTGTCCCCACCATGAGTGAGTCTCAGACCCTGAATTCTCCCTTACTCCTTAGCAGCTCTGATAACTCTTCCTAACCCTTCCATCATTAGAATGAAGAGGAAAGGAGAAAGATGATCTCCTTGCCTTAGACCTCTAGAAGGCATGAAGGTTTTGGAAGGAGCGCCATTGAGAAGAATTGAACAACTGGTTGTGGTAACTAGCACCATAACCCATTTTATCCAATCGTGATCAAAGCCATAGGCTTTTAAAATCGCTCTTATATATGACCAGCTAAGTTTGTCATAGGCCTTTGCTATGTCCAGCTGCATTATCATTCTAGCCTATTTGTTGGTAATGAGTGAATGAACCGTTTCATGTGCTTGTATTATATGATCTAGAATTTGTCTTCCTTCCACATAGCCTGTTTGTTCCTCTGACACTAAGGTTGGGAGGAGAGGTTTGAGATGATTAGCAATGACTTTGGATATAATTTTGTAGATCACATTGCATAATGCTATAGGTTGAAATCTGTCTGGAGAGGTGGCCTTCTCCTGTTTGGGGATTAAGGCTATGAAAGATTCATTGAGTGCCTTTAAGACTTTCTTAAATCTTCGAGAGTCTTCCACTACCTCCAAGATGTCCTGTTTCACTATCTTCCAACAAGCTTTGAAAAAGTCCACATTGAAGCCATCTGGGCTTGGTGCTTTCCCATTTTGCATCTATTTCACTGCTTCCTCAATTTCTTCCACTGTTACTGGTCTACTGAGATTGAAATTATCTTCTCTGGTGACCAATTTAGGGATGTACTGAGTGATTTTTTCTGTAAACTGGTATCTATCTTCTAAGGTTTCCTCAGCAATTTTCTGAAAATGCTGGAGTAGAACTTTCTCCATCTCTTCATGAGTGTTTCTCTCTACACCATGTTGATCTGTAAGTTTCAGAATTTTGTTGTTGTTTCGGTGAGCTATGGTGGATCTGTGGAATTTGGTGTTTCTCTCCCCTTGTTTGATCCATTGTACTCTGGATTTCTGTCTCCAAAGTATTTCCTCTTAAAGGCATCTGTTGTCCCATTCCTGCTAGAGTAACTCTGCCCTCTCTCTCCTTTCATCTGTGTATCCTTCTGTATAAGAATCTGGTTTATTTCCTTTAGTTTCTTTTCAACCTCTCCTTTAGCTTTGAAGATGTTACCAAATTATTTTTTGTTCCACTCTTTGAGTTTGCCTTTAATGTGTTTGAGCCTGCAGTGAAGTAGGAACATCTTTGTACCTTGAACGTGAAGATCTTCCTTCCACCATTGTTCAATATTTGTGAGGAAATTTGAATGTGTGAGCCAAGCATTCTCAAACCTGAAGGGTGTATTCCTTGGTTTTCCAAAAAGGGAGGCTTCTAATTGGATAGGTCAGTGATCTGAACCCCCAAAAGGTAAAATGAGTGCAGTAATGCTGCTTCCCCTGAGAAGAAGTTCCTATGAAACCATAAATCTGTCCAATTTTGAGGCCACTTGGGTAGGGCCTCCTCTTTTGTTGTTCCAAGTGAAGATTCCATTGCTTGTTTCCATATCAACCAATTTCATATTGGTGATGAAGTTCTGGAAGGCCATTGAATCTCTCCCAAGTATTCCAGTTCCTCCTTTCTTCTCCATGAGTAATTTTGTCATGTTAAAATCACCTCCAAGAATCCATGGTAGAGCTGGGTATTTCTTCTTCATATCCTCTAGAGTTGTGAGGAGTCGAAGTTTTTCCTCCATTGGTTGTGGACCATAGACATTAGTGATCATGTAGCATTGCCTGTCTCCCACCGGTTGGAAAATCAGAGATAGGTGATATCTGGATGCCTCTACATCAATCACACCAAATTTCTGTGGATCCCAGAGAGTGAGAATACCACCAACATATTTATTTTCCTTAACTTCAAGGTATTCATATCTATTTACACATTTTCTATGCTTTTCACGAATCTTCTCCACTGAGCATTTTGTTTCCTGTATGAATACTATGTTAGGTTTTTCCTCTCTAATCCTTTTACCAAGATTCCTGTATTTTTTTTCTGCTCTCTAGTCCTCTAATGTTCCAGGTTGTGATTTTCATTGAGGTGGGGTTATAAAGGAGTAACTAGAAAGGTCTTTCATCCTTCTTGAATCAATCATGAGCTTGCCACACTCCAGTAGTAATTCCTTCTGTCTTTTTCTACCCCTCCTTTTTCCTAGATTCTTTGTTAATTTTCTGGTTATTAATCCTATTGAGGAGGTTCCTTTGTTTTCCTGGTTGTCATGTCCCCTTTTGACTCCTACAACTATTTGAGGTGCCTTGTTAAGGAATATCTGTTGGACTTTTTCCGCGTCCTTCTGAGGGATGGAGTTTATTCCTAGGTTTCCACCCTGTTCTAGAAACTTTTCCAGCTCTAGGTTCTCCCTTTCCTAGGTCTCTTTCAAATCTTGATCCTCCGTACCACTTTCACTTTGAGTCATTTCCTGGTATTTTTCTACGTCCATGGTATTCAAAGAGTCCATCATGTGTTCATTCTGTTCCTGAATGTACTCCACGTTGGTCTCTTTTTCTTTCCCCCTTGTTGTATGATTCTCTATACTCTCTTTATCCCTTTCCTCAACTTCTTTTTCTCCTAAGATCTCAAAGCCGTTGTAACTTTTTGTTTTATCATTCACACTAGGGCTCTTTTGTGTCTTTCTTCCTCCCCCTTTTCCTTTCCCTCCTACTTTAGTGAAACCTGTCTAGTCTTTTCCTTTGTTGGGATTTAGGTTTTCCTCCCTTCGATTGAGTGAACAGTCTCTGTATAGATGCCCATGCTCATGACATTTGTGACATCTGAATGGGATATGTTCTTAGTCAACTACTTGAACCCATTCCTCATCATAGACTTCTAGAATGACCTCATCTGGAAAGGCTCTTGATAGGTCCATCTCCACACATATGCGGGCATAGGATGTATATTTTCCCCTTAGAGTTGCCTCTGAAATCTTTCAGAAATGACCTAATTTATTGCCTATAGCTTTTAAAGACTCTCGCATCCAGTAATCTAAAGGTAAGGAGCATAATCCAATCCATACCAGTACCGAAGTGAAGGTTTCTTGTTCAGGCACAAAGTTCATCGTCCATGGCCTCATATAGAGCCTAGCAGTTGCAAAGAGGTATGGCCCTCCTTCAAAGATTTTGTCTCTGTTTTCCATGTTCCTAAACACCAAAGTAAAAAAGAATTTGGATCGAAGATGAATATTTAACTCCCCTTTTGGTTTCCAGTTGTATTTTATCCAGGTGTATAATGATTTCTCTGATGGCTAGATTCCCATAAATTTACATATGATGGCATAGTTAGCCATGTGATTTTTGTGCGCTTGCAGAGCTGGATCGTTTAGAATAACCCGAGGTTTAGTTGTGGTCTTGGGTTTACAGGGCCCCATCTTAGCTCTATTCTCTGACCCTTGACCTTTGTCTTCTGCTTTTTCCTCTAGACAGTCTTCTTTGTGGGCCCCTTGATTTGCATTGGTTTTGCTACCTTCTGCCTTCTAAGTTTTTGTGTCTTTTATCTTGACCTCCTAGGGCTTTGGAGGTTTGTTCTTTTTCCCTCCTCTTCCTCTATCATCTACCATATAACTGTAGGAGGGAGTGGAGCTCCCTCCTCCTTATGTCTCCATGGATGTTTGTTACTCTTTGCCACTAGTTTTGTTAAACCCTAGAACCAATGCTTCACCATCCATACCCTCCCCTGGTAATTATGTTAAATTAGCACATATACTGGCATACAACCTTTCAAAACCATTGCCGACTGCATGTGTTTTACTTATAATGTACTTATATATACTTTTTTGATGAAACATCTGGTTTTCTTGCATCAATTATATATGGTTGTCATCTAAATAAATTGATAAAGAAGAAACAAAGTATCGGAGGAGAAAAATTCAACGTCTAATGTGTGAAATGCAAAAGTATCTACCTTCAAAAATTTTCAATGCACAAGAACACTAGCTCATACACTTAGTTGAGGAGATTGAAAAGTGTGGACCTCTATACACAAGGTCAATGTGGATGGTTGAGGGGCACTTGAAATCATTGAAGGCTTTGGTTAGACTAAGAGAACATCCTGAGGGTTCTATGGTAGAGGGATATATGGTATGTCAAACCATGGTTTGTATTACTCAATATATTCCTATATTCACTGCAACTATTATTGTGGATCACATTTGCAATGTCAACTCCATAAAAAAATTTGAAGGGGAGCACCTATTGGGGAAAGGTAGAATGAGGAATGTGACATGTAAGTAGATGGTGGAGATTTATAAAACATTTGAATTTTTGTTTTTATGTACATCATATTTATTTAATTTTTAGTCTCCCTATATAATCGATTATTATGAAGGTATACTATGGTAACTAATTATATGTGAATTGTTTTATTTTAATATAGCTAGAAGAAAGTGGGATGCAATACATTTATACATTATAAACAATCTTGATTGAATGAAGGTATGGATTGAACGATGTAAAAAATCCAATGATTGTAACTTATCATGGCATGGTGTTTTTACGTTGGTCAAAGAAACTGAACGTGAAAGAGATACCAATCTTATAAAAAGAGAAATTGATTTAGAAAATGGTTTAAAAGATAAATAGGCAAGCATATCCACCCATCCTATTTGGATTTTTTGCATATTATATTGATGTATATGGTGTGTTTTTTCTTGATTTGCATAATTTTCAAGTATAAATATGTTTATCAATTGACAATGCATTTTTTATGTGTCTAACATATTATAGTTGAAATACTACAAGGTTATGTGGTGCAATGGCCGTAGATTTCACATCAAAAAGTTGGATGAAAAGATGATAAATTCTAATAGTGGGATAACTATAGTATTCCGAGTTACAAATGTTTCCTATAGAGGTGACATACATCCAAAAGTCTCTAAAAATCAATATTATGGGTATCTGGAAGATATACTTGAGTGTGACTTTAAATCCTTTAAAATAGTTATGTTGAATGTCAAATGGTATAGGCTACAAATGAATGAACAAGATCCAGATAGAAATGTTATTAGGCATGCTAAAAGATTTAACATGGTTAATATAATGAATATTGAGTTATGATCAAATTCCTATGTCCTACTGAGCTAATATGAATAAGTATCTTACTTAGAGGTTCTAGGTAGATGGGGTTGGTCCTATGTTGTTAGATATGATTCAAGAGGAATGGTGATACAAGATAATGTAGTGTAATAAGATGATATTGAGGAAGAAGATGATGTAGAGGAGAAAATACTTCATGTGCCAGATGAATATGTTGAAGAAGTTCATGAAGCAGATGTTCGAGGCAATGAATGAAGCTAATATCGACGATGTACTGTTAAATGAAGAAATTGAAGAAGTCAAACCAAATGTAGGAGACAATGTTCCTAGTGTTGATATAAATGATGATATGATCAGAAATGATGACATTGAGGATGATGTTGATATGGATAATCCTTTCAACATCAATTATGAGTTGTATGATACAAATGTCAATTTTGATGAAGAAAAATATTAATAATATCAAAACATTGAAATGTATTGAGTTATGTGTTTATATGTTTGCAGTTGTTTTTTTCTATTTCATTTACCTTCAAATTTTTTTCTTCGTTTCTATGCTTGATTTTTTACCATGTTCCTTCCAAATATTTTATAGTAGATACATTAGGTGTTGGGGAATTGAGAGTGATGTGCGGGGTTGGGGGTGGGTTGGGGGAGGGGGGGGGGGGGGGGAATATGAGCGTCCACTTCATGTGGTTGGCCTTGATTAGTAGAGAATATATTATTCTTGAAACAAAGAGAATCTCATCCATATTCATATTCATATTCATATTATTTTTCATTTATATGAAAAAGAATGACGTGGCCTCAATGAATCACACATAATTTATTATATGTCTCTTATGCTCCTACTACCAATATCTAAGGATACGAGTCCCCGTGAATGTAAAAATGATGGCTAGGAGCAAATTATATGTGCCATTCTCAAGCTTATTGTTTCCAGTTGTGAGCCTACCCCTAAGGACCAATCCACCACTTAACATCTACCAATTAGTGGAAATCATGCTTTAATGAATTGATCTTGAACATAGTGACCTATGAATGGGGCCAACGTTATTTTTTTTAGTTTATGCTTGCAAGTACTGAAATTTGATATGGTTATAATAGATGCATGCATTGACGAGTATGGGAGGTTTCAAGAATCAAATACAACCCAATTAAATAATTCGACAATCAAATGATAAAATTATAACATAAATGTCGAGGAGAGGAAATCGTTTATTACTATTTATTGTCCTACTTATCATGGTATGTATTTTCTTATGTGATGCTTATGGATGTTTTTAGTTAGCACTAGAAAATTGCTTACTTATTATTCTTATTAAATAATCTTAGTGATTTAATTACCTAAGGAATTAGAAGGTCATGAAATAGATTTTGTTTTCCAAAGTTTCATTTGAAATTCTCTTTTCCATTTATCTGAAAATAAATATTGAATATGTCTCAATGAATAATCAATACATGGCATAATTTATTATATCTCTCTTATGCTCCTGCTTCTAATATCTAAGGATATGAGTCCCCATGAATGCAAAAATGATGGCTAGGAACCAATTATCTACACCAATCTCAAGCTTATTATTTCTAGTTGCGGGCCTACCCCTGAGGACCAATCCACCCCTTAAAATTTGCCAATTAGTCATCTCTCACACTCAAACTATTGACATAATCTAGAATACATAGAATACCTAGTCACCTATCACACTCACATTAAATCCCTATTGATATATTCCACCTATTAAGCTAATGCTCTCTATATTATCATATGTCACATGGTTCTCATACTATGTCATTGACTAGCATATGGTGCCTCCATAACCATGATAATCCTAGATTAGTTTATGTCACCTCATTTCTTGCACTAGATCAAGGTTAGCACACATCACCTTCATGCTCATGATAGCCATAGATAATAGGTCAATTTGTTTTAGTAGAATTTTCTCTTATTCAATGTATGTCACCTTATGATGTTTGCAAAAATATTTCTAGTGTAACCTCATGCTTTTTCCAATGTCAAGCTAGTGTTGCCTTCTTATTTCTCTTGCCTTTTTTAGAATCACACTACTATCACCACTTCCCATATTTCATCTTTTATCTATCCTTCATCCCTTCTCTATGATGTGGTGTTGATATCCCTACTCCACCTTGAGGCAAGTCATTAACCTCAATGATGTAGGCATATTTCTAAAAGACCTAGTCACATATTTCTAGAAGACCTAGTCACCTCTCACACTCACATTACTATTCCCATTGACATATTCCACCTATTAAGCTAACTCTCTATAGATGATCATATGTCATATGGCTCTCATACTATGTCATTGAATAGCATATGATGAGTTCATAACCATGATAATATTGAATTAGTTTATGTCACCTCATGTGCTTGCAGTACTAGCTCAAGGATACCATACATCACCTTCATGCTCATGATAACTTTATATTAGTAGGTCACCACTTTTAGTAGCATTGGATCTTATTTAGCGTATGTAACCTCATGATGTTTGCAAAAACATTTTTAGTGTCACCTCATGCTTTTTTCCAATGTCATGTCAATGTTTCCTTCTTATTTCTATTGCCTTTGTTAGAATCACACTACTATCATAACTTCCCATATTTAATTTTTTATCTATCCTTCATCCCTTCTCTATGATTTCGTGTTTCTATCCCTACTTCACCTTGAGGCAAGTCATTAACCTCAATGATGTAGACATATTTTTGAAAGACCTAGTCACATATTTCTAGAAGACCTAGACACCTCTCACACTCACATTAACTTCCTATTCACATATCAAACCTATTAAGATAATTCTATATAGATTATCATATGTCACATGGTTCTCATAATATGTCATTGACTAGCATATGAGTCCTCCATAACTGTAAACATCTTGAATTATTTTATGTCACCTCGTGTGCTTGCAACACTAGGTAAAGGTTACCATACATCACTTTCATGTTCATGATAGCCCTAGATTAGTAGGTCACCACTTTTAGTAGCATTGGCTCTTATTTAGTGTATATAACCTGATGATGTTTGAAAAAACATTTCTAGTTTCACCTCATGCTTTTTTCCAATGGCATGCCAATGTTTCCCTCTTATTTCTATTGCCTTTGCTAGAATCACACTACTATCATCACTTCCATATTTCATTTTTTTTTTTCTATCCTTCACCCCTTCTCTATGAGTTGGTATTGCTGCCACCTTGAGGCAAGTGATTAACCTATTTTATGTATAAATTTAGCTCATCCCAATACTTCCTAAACTCACATGCCTCACCTATAGCTAAGTATAGGTACAGTCTTCTTCTCTCTTGTCAATGATTTTATAATTGAGATTCTATTATTTCGTTAGACTTGATCATACTTTAGTTGCATGTTCAAGTCATTATATCACTTACATATTAATCATAATATGCTAATAATAATGTCATAGTTTAGTTATTGCATCACTTAATTGGTAGTTAGACTTAATGATCATAATTTCATCATTTAGATTTTGTAAGTCAGTTTTTTTAATTATTATGTAGTAATCAAACTTGCTCGTCCCTTATCCCAATATTTTTGTTTTCTTGATGTTTCTTTCTCATTTATCTTATGCTTTCCTCACGTTATACCCCTATTTCAACTTTGACTTGGGCTAATGCTCAAGTTATGTGGGCCTTCACATGAACTACAACATATGTAATCTTGGCCAGTGGAGGATTCCCTCATGATATTGATTCAAATTCTTACATAGTGAGAACCCCTAGTTTATTTCTCTTGTGGACTATCCTACGTATCTCTTTATTTTCAACTTGTTACTAGTCCTTGCATCTTATTAATAACATTTTATATAGGGTTGAAGGGAGGTGGCATGGCTGTGGTGGTGATGAATATAACATGTGATATTCACACATGGGTACTTAAATATGCCTACCCATTGGTAGGTGCCTTCAACGGCGCATTCCTATGTTATATTCATCCATGAACTGCCTAATAATGATAGTTGAGGGTTTCCACATGTGTTATATATATATCTATATATATATATATATATAGATATATAGATATATATATATCTATTATATATATATATATATATATATATATATATATATATATATATATATTATATATATATTTATATATATTATATATATATTATATATATCTGTGTGTGGTGTAACATATTAGTAACATTTACAAATTCATTTGTTGACGTCCATAATACAAGATCCAAGCAATCAAATTGATATTAAACTCCTTACCTCACTGCACGAGGGGAAATTTATTCTTGGTTTGACACCTCAAACATTCAGAGATAAAACGATTAGAGATTATATAGTTCACCATACTAGTGAAGAGAGAGGAGAGGCCACATTCACCCCCCACAAATCCTGTAAAATTACCAGTTTTGTTCACCAATAAGTGAAGCTTTTCATTCACAATACTAGTGAAATGGGAGGACAAGCTAGAGGAATTTTGACGAAGCAGGAGGAGAATCCATGGTAAAGACCCTAATTTTTTCTACCCATGATGTGCATGGTAAACACCCTAACTTTTTTTACCCTTTGTGTGCATGGTAATTAAACCCTAATTTTTGTTACCCTTCGTGCACATGGTCAAAACTGTTTACAATGTTTTAAATTCCTTAGAATGGCCAAGAATATTGACAAGTTCATAGTACTTGATCACTTATGTTTGAACCAATGCGACCCACTAAAAACACTTAGAGATAAAATTGGAGACTTTGTTTCAATCAATACCATGACTTTCTTGAAACTTAATTTATTTAGGGTTTCTTCTCATTTTCACCCATTTTTAACAACTTTACATATTTCTCTCTTTAGTTTCTTTTTGAAGATTGATGTTGAAAAATTCACACTGTTAGGATGGTGGGTGGCATCAAGTGTGTTGGAATTTATGTTAACTACGCTAGCATTGATGTTAGATCCATAGTATGTTTGGCATTGATGTGCATGGAGTGTCAATCCCATGGAGAGTCTTTTGGTTGCTGCAATATTTAGTAGAGAACCATCATAGTAGCAGACTAAATAAAGAAGTTATAAATCTTATAGCTATGGTGGTTAGGTGGCCCAGGATTTGAAGGAATTTGGGCCTCATAAGACTAGGTCATATGTTCCTATAGGTAGCATAGTTGGATAGTGATTGGAAAGAGATTTCTAATGGTATGCTGAAGTCCAAAAAAGGCCTCCAGGATCAAAAGATACACTCCCATGGAGAGTCTTATGGTTGCTGCAGTATTTAGTAGAGAACCATCATAGCAGCAAGCTAAATAAAGAAGTTATAAATCTTATAGCTATGGTGGTTAGGTGGCCCAGGATTTGAAGGAATTTGGGCCTCATAAGACCAGGTCATATGTTCCTGTAGGTAGCATAGTTGGACAATGATTGGAAATAGATTTCTAATGGTATGCTGAAGTCCAAAAAGGCCTCCAGGATCAAAAGATAAGGCCGATCAAAATATGTAGATAAAAAGGTCAACAAGAAAAGTTCTAGGGCTGAAGGTTTCAGCTCTTCCTTGTGTTTTATGAGAAATTTATTTATTAAATAAATTTTGGACTTCAAGTGGAATTAAAACGAAGGCCAGGACATAGGTGTATTCAGCCTAGCCGGGTGTTAGGCCTAGTCAGAGGTTGAGCCTAGTCGATGGTCGAGCCTAGTAAGAGGAAAGTGTACGTGCTTACAAGAAAATGGGTGACGTCCACTCGACCCCAACCTATGTGGAACTTAGTGTAGACCGAAGCATGGAAAAAATGATGTGGAGAGCAGTTGGAGAACATGGTGACATGATGACATATGCAACTTAAAGATACATGATGACATCGAAACACAAGAAGAGGACACTTGGCATGTGCTTTCATTATTTTCAGGTGACCAAGTGGACCAAATACAGGTGATACGTGTCACCACTTAGGAGGCACCACGTGGCTCTAATGATATGAGCATGATGCAAACATGACATATGAAGGATGATTTGGTAGGAGCTTGAGGTTTATGCCAAGGGATCACTTTGTTAATTTTTTCCTGTATATTTGTTTTAATCATTGTTAAGTAAAAAAAAATGACCCTAAGCTGGAACTTCAAGCAATTTGGGCCTCCAATCTAGTTGAGGACAAATGTTGGCACATAATAGGAAAGTGTGCCAACCTTTGATTTCCCAACCAATAGTAAAAGGCATGCCCATTTTTTTTTTTGTTGCAAATTTTTCATGGTACAAATGTTTAATAAGCATCAAGGGCCTACAAGCTTGTTATACATGTAATAATGATTGTGCTTTGGCATATGTTGCTTAGCACTGCGTGTGTTAATTAAAAGGGGCCACACAAATATACATATGTGTGAAGGGACTTTGGGTTGTATACAAAGAATTATGGGATTACATAATGAAAACCACCACTTGAATTAAAAAGGTACCATGGGATTATTGCAAAGGGTATTTGGTCATCCAAATAACCTTTGAGCTATACTCCAACCAATCCAAAGTCTTGATTGTAATTCATTGAGGGCCCAACATAGAGTAATGTTGGTGCAAGTTTAAAAGTTTGAACATGTCGACAACGAATTCAGCAGAATGTGCCATACTAGAAGTTATGCTAGATGTAGCATTTCTCTATAATTGGTAAGTGGGATTGAATAGGTTGGAATGCATTTCAACATTGTGTGATACAATTGGTGACTTTTCTAAATATGGTAATACTCCAGAGACATGGTTGCAATTATCAATGGTTGAGCCAAAACAAAGAGACAAGGCAACAAGGATGACAATTTGAATAGAAAATTAACAGTAAAGGGATCCACTAACGATCTCATAATTAGCACAATTAATCATATATAGGTTAGGAGTTCCATACTGTGGAATTAAGAATTATGATGGCATGTTGGAGATATTTCTTCTTGAGCCTTGTGTGCCTTGAAGAGCCTTGATGCTTGGTAATGAGAACCACACATAAATATGTTAACTAAGTTAATTCTTCTTGTGCTAATGTGATTAATGAAGTCACTTTAATGGTCCTATTAAGGGAGTATTCACGATGTTGGAAATTCGTTAACTAATGGGTTCTCCCTGATGTGAAGTCCCAATTAGACCTCACACAATTTGGAGTAGGAGTCATAACTATAAATATGAACGGTTTCCATTGTCCTTAGGGATTTTCCTTGGATTCCATTATTAACATAAGAGGTTATACAACATTCTTTGAAACAAGTAAGTAAGTTGGCACTATGAGGTATACAATTGCAATGTATATAAGATACTTTCACGACAGGGAGAGAGAGAGCGGGCCTTTAGAAGAAAAGTAATAGTACTATCCTAAAAGAGACACGCAAGAGCATAACATGATTTCAAGTTAGCATGAAAAGTAGTTCACAAGACAACCACGATCATAAAACCAAATACAACACACCTTCAACAAGATAAGTACCAAAGACACCAAAATAGTTCAATTTCCTTAGTACATGTGAACAAAAAAAATACCAAAAACATATAAATAATAGTCTTACTATATTCATGATACACGCATGAAAATGTGTTGGCTCATCGAGCTTCATATATTAAGTGGAAGTGAAAATATATGCAGGTACAATGTTGCCACACTAGCCCCAATAGTGGAACATTAAGTCACCACTTGCTCCTCCAAAGAAATATCTTCTCTCCTATGCCAAGCTAGAGAATCCAAAGTGAAATTTCTAGTCGCATAGGTCCTTTTTCTTGAGTTATGAGGGTGTATTTATAATAAATGAGGCGACTCTTCACCTCCCATGTGACCCTTGACCTCCCTCATGACTCTTGAGCTTATACAATAAACTTTTGAATTTTTACATGACCTTTGAGCTTATATATGAATTTAGAACTCAATAGTGACTCTTCATATTCCACATGGGGCCCTTGGTCCTCCACATATTTTAAATTTTCTCATTTTGGAGAATTACATAATTACATTCCACAAATGATGTGGCAAGACACTATGAGACATGTGACTCTTGAAAATGATGAAATGGAACTTCATGATGATGTCGTATTTCCAAGTTTCTCCTTTTTTGCTTTCTTTGCAGATTCAAGATGGATATTGCAAGTGCTTTGTATTCATCCTCCAAGGGGCTAATTGATATAGAGTCTTCATGCGATCCTGATCTTTGATATTCTATCAGAAGTTAGTGTCTCTTCTTCTTTCTGTTCAAATATCAACTTGTCTTTTGCAATTGCATAGTGTCTTCTTAGCATGGTCTCCTTCTTCATCTCCTTCATAATCATCATCATGTCATAATAAAATATAATACATGTAAATGAAATCCACTCGATAGACAACATCAATTCTAAAAATCTTAGTCTAACATGCTTCATAAAAATCATTAACTGAGCTAGAACTAGGAGACTGGCTCAGGGATTGGACAGTTTCACATCTCAAGAGGTTAGGACCAAGGACTAGGGCTTGAGATTGTGTAGTGCGTAGTTTAAGAAGGCTAGGGCAGGGTGATTGCACAATTGAGGAGCTCAAGGAGGTAGAATTGAGGCTTGAAGTTGCAAACTACGAAGTCATGGAGAGAGGTAGGCCTAGGGATTGTGCAATTGCAGAGTTCAAAGAGTCAAGTTGGAAGATTGAGCCTTGAGATTGAAAAGTGCACAAAAGAGGACTGATTGGAGGTTGATCTGTGCAGTTTGGAGCTCAAGGGGCCAGGGTTGAGCACTGAGTTTATGTAGTGCATAGTTATGGGAGGCAAGGATTCCATATTGTGTAGTTTAAATAGGTAAGGTATGAGCCTGAGGGTTGAGACTATGTAATGCATAGTTCAGGAGGGATGAATGGAGCCAAGTTGTTTGGGCATGAACTTTTTTGGATTTGGCTATGTAGGATCAATGAGGTCAAAGTGAGTAAGGAAAAAACCTTAACATGATCACACACTTAGAACATCGATGACACAACATTGATCACTCAGAATACATGAACAAGATAACCCCCTCAATGTGACAACAATAAGACAACTTTCCCCAAGTGTGACACTAAAGGTACCCGATGATAATGATGACACTTGTACGACAATTCATAAAACTTTGGGAATGAGTGTAATACATATATATAGGATAAATATGACTCATTAACACCAAATTTACCCCTTGAAATCAACCATAACTATGCTTATGCAATATGCGATAATTCTATTATGCTTCTTAACCTGCAAAGCAATACCGAACCAAGAATATGCGCGGAAAAATATCGAGAACACAGAATATGTTAAGAAAATATACACAGAACACAGAATAGCAAAGATTTTATTACTCAAAGAGAAATGTTCACAGGCCTCTTCGAGGGGGCAACCTCCAATAGAGCAGAGCTCGATTACAAACAAGACACGATACTCCTCGCAGGGAGTCTCTATCCTTTATATATGACTCATACATGCAATACCACGGGCCAATACCGTGGGTTTTATTAATACCGTCTATCTAATACTACCGCCCATTTGCAACTCACTGTGGTCCCGTTATTAATTGCGGGTTAACCACTTACAAATATTAATATGGGCTTTATTGACTCTTGACTATGACGCGATCCCATGACATAAATAAGGGGGTTAGGGTGGGACCCTAACATGCCCTCCCCCTTAAGACTAGCCTTGTCCTCAAGGCTGAAGCTGCGGAAACTGCTGAAGAATAGTGGCTGGGTTCCCAGTTGCATCTTCCGGAGAGGTGTTGTCTTTCCATTTGACGAGGACCTCTTTAATCATGCGGCCGCGCAGGTGCTTGTCTCGTGTGTCTAGGACCTGTTCCGGTTGAAGCCAGATTGACCCTTCCTCGTCCAATTCCGGTAGACTGGTTTGAACTCGGCAATTGTTCCCAATCACTTTCTTGAGGCACGATACATGGAAAACTGGGTGGATTTTTGCTGTAGGTTGCAAAGCCAACTTGTAAGCCACTTCTCCAATGCGCTGAAGTACTTGGTATGGTCCATAGAATTTTGGAGAGAGCTTTTGACAACCCTTGTCTTTGAGTGATGTTTGCTTATAGGGTTGCAGCCTCAAAAAGACCTGATCCCCTTCTTGAAATTGGCACTCTGAGCGATGTTGGTCAGCATGTTGCTTCATACGGTTCTGAGCTTGATGAAGATTCTCGCGCAGGTGGGCGAGCATGGTTGCGCGGTGTTGTAGGAGTTGATCCACGGCTTGTACTTTGGAGCACCCCGTGAGATAAGAAGTAGGGGAAGGCGGAAGTTGACCATAGACTGCTTCATAGGGAGTCACTTTAGTGGTGGCATGATAGTTGGTGTTATACCACCATTCCGCCAGAGGTAACCACTGTACCCAAAGGTGTTGCTTTTCTGAAGTGAAACACCTAAGGTAGGTTTCTAGACATTTGTTGACGACTTCGGTTTGACCATCTGTTTGCAGATGATATGAAGTACTGAGTTTGAGTTGAGTGCCTTGTATTCTGAAGAGCTCCTGCCAAAAATTACTGGTGAAGATTGGGTCGCGGTCGGACACAATAGAAGTGGGCATGCCATGCAATTTGAAGATCTGATCCATGAAATTTTGGGCAACCAACGTTGGTGTAAATGGTTGGGGTAGGGCACAGAAATGGGCATACTTCGACAGTCGGTCCACAACCACCATGATGACTGACTTGTTCCCAGACTTTGGAAGACCTGTAATGAAATCCATGGAGACCTCCGTCCAAATTGACGCCGGAATGGGCAATGGTTGTAATGTGCCTGGTGTGTTGACTGTTTCCCCTTTGTGGCGTTGACAGACGTCACATTCTGCTACGAAAGTAAGGATGTCCTGTTTCATACCGGTCCAAAAGAATGATCTTCTGGTGCGTGCATACGTCTTCTGAAAGCCCGAATGTCCTGCAATGGGAGATGAGTGCAATTCTTCCAAAATGCTACTTTTGAGGGTGGACGTTGGTGATATTACGACTCTGTCCTTGTAGCAAAGAATATCATTCTACCACGAGTAGCCTTTGCTGGAATTAGGATCCACCTGCAATTGAGAAATAAGTTGGGAGAGCCCTGGATGTGAAAACCATTCCCTGCGAGCCTCTTCAATCCAATCTGGAATTGGGAGGGAAATTGCGAGCAGTGTACTTTCCTCCTCAAATTGGCGCGACAATGCAATTGCTACCCGGTTGTCTTTCCCTTTCTTGTAGATGATCTCATAATCATATCCCAGCATTTTGGCGAGCCACTTGTTTTGTTGTGGGGAAGATAGGCGCTGCTCCAGAAAATATTTAAGACTGTGATGATCTGTGCGGATTTGGAAACGTCGCCCCAACAAGTAAGGTTGCCAGGTCTCTACTGCATGTAAGATGGCCATCATTTCCTTCTCGTAGGTGGATTGGCCCAGATTCTTCCCACTTAGTTGTTGGCTGGTGAAGGCCAATGGTCGCCCTTCCTGCATTAAAACCGCTCCAATACTTTTTCCTGATGCATCACATTCGATGACAAACGATTTGAAGTCCGGTAGGGCTAAGACTGGGGTGGTACACATGGCGTTTTTGAGCGCGATAAATGCCTGTTGTGCTTCCTCGGTCCAGAAGAAGGAATTTTTCTTGAGGAGTTGAGTGAGTGGTTTCGCTATGCGACCATAGTTGCGGACAAATTTCCGAGAATAGCCTGTGAGACCCAAAAATCCTCTCAAGCTCTTCAATGTCTTCGGTTGAGGCCATTCTTGCATTCAGCTAAGCTTACAATGACTCAAAACTTTCACAATTTTGCATCTTATTTTTCTCTTCTTCCAAATTTTATATCCTTGAAATTGCTTCATTCTCTGTTGAAATTTCTTGCTGTAGGCTTTATTTACTTGTTGCTACTGCTGTTTTTCTTTGATTTTTCTTGAATTTGTGCTAAAACACAATTTGATCTTGTCTACTACATATTCCTCTTCAAATATTCTTTCAACCATGGACTACTGCCAAAACATTGCATCTTCAAATTTTCTTCTTTGTTTTGCTTCTTGTTTTTCATATTCCTGAATTTTTTTTCCATATTTCTTGATAGAAAAATCTTATCTCTTCTTGACTCCATTGCTGGAAAATGGTTTCAATGCATTCATCTTTGTCTTCAGAAACATCCATATCATTCCTTTCAGTTTCATCATCAGGTACTGTTGTTTTTTTCCTGTAATCTGCACACTCAAGATCATCATTGACCATTTCATTAAATTCTGTTATTCCAACTACTGCTTTAAGACTTGTTTCAATTTGTTCTATTGGTTTCTGAATCCATTCTTCAATGAGCTTCAAATCCGCATCAAACATAATAACAACTTTGTTTTCAACTTCTGCTCTTGTGCTCTTTTGAACACCTACATATTAAAAAATAATGTTAAAAACATCTTTAATATGACTTTCTTCAGTGAGAGCTTCTTGCTCTACATCTACCTTCTTTTCAACTGCATGGAGGTTGTTTTCCATTGTTATGATGTTAGTGGATATTCTCATGAAAAACACTTCAATCACTTTATCTTGTTCTTGATCATCAATTGTTGCTAGATGACATACTGCTTCATGAGCAGTTCCAACTACTTCATATCTTGCTACTACAGTGGCAGCTTCAACCTTCAATGTTTCATCAAACATTGTGCTTACGATATTGTCACAATCGATCTCTGTTTCAAAAAATAAACCACACATATCATCAATATAATGTTCATCCACACTATGGTGGGATATCCGAGCATGCATGTGCTCATTGTCAATTTCATTGGCAATTTCAAATTCACCAAATCCAACAGTTGCATCTAGATTCACCAATTCACATATAACTTTGTAGTCATAATCCACATGTGTCTCATCACAGTGGGATTCAAAATCATCTGCATCATCCACATTACAGTGGATTCCTTGAGCATTTATTTGCTCTTGCTTTGTTTCACACACAAAGACTCCTACTTATCTCTTTGCAATCTTTGTTGCATCTTCTTCATCCATATGCATGCTTGCATAATGGGTTTCAATTTTATGGTCTTGACAACCATCATCCACTTTTGAGTGGGATTCTCCAAGCTCTCTTTCCTCTTGGAGTCTTTCTCATCTGTGGCTGACTTCTTTGCTTGTGACATAACCTATGGTTACATGTCTCTCCCCCTTGCACCAAACTCTACTGCCAAGAACTTCCATGCTTCCTTGAAAGTTGTAGCTTTTGCGACCTTGCACAAACACTTCTCATCCAATGCCTGTTTTATAAAATTCAATGCTAAAGCATCACATACTTCATCATATGGGTTATTAGACCCATACTCAATTAACTCTTTAGCTCTAAGTTAGCATCTTGATAACCGAATGATCGAAATAGTTACCTATAAACATAGAAAGTGGTAGCAGATCAAAGCTACACCAATGACGTTCAATTTTTTCTGTCTTCTGTTAGAATTCTCAGTTCATCGGTTACAGCCTGAACCTCTCTAACCATGGCAATGATCTTTGCCTCTTCTTTTTTATTCATTTTCTTAGTCTTCTTCAGTCGTGCTTTGTGACCCACGACGATTGTCATTCTTTTTCTTATAGTTGCTTTGTTGATTTCATGAGGTTGTCTTCCATATCGGCCCCAAAAAAAATACAATTTTCAACATACGCCCCCATAATGCACAATCTTCACCAAAAAAACTCTAATGCTTGACAAAACAAACAAAATATTTTATAGACAGATGGTCTTTGCAAAACCCTAAACTTTCTTCCCAATAAAATATTTTTATTTATTTGATTTTGTTTTAATAAAAATTACTTTAAATACCTTCCACAAAAAATTTCCACTTTAAAAACCTTTTATAAACCTTTCCTTTTTAATTCTTTTCATACCATGCACTTTTTAATATAAAAACCCTTTTAAATACCCTTTGAATAACTTTCGGTGGCCCTTTTTAAAAAGTACTTTAAAACACCCTTTTATAATAATGGTTGTTTTTCAAACTTGTTAACTCACCCACTTGACTTTCAAAACAAGTTTTGGTGAATATTTTCCCAAGCACTTTAAAACATTGGCCATTGAATAGCTTTTACTATAGTTACCAAGTTCGAATTCGAATTCGATTCGGATTAGAATTCAGTACCATAAAAATTCGAATGAAAAATTTTCAATTCGAAAAAAAATCGATAATACACTTCTTAAACATTTTTTAAATATTTTTAGCTATCTCCTTTCTAATTTATTTTGAATTTTATATAACTTATAACTGTATCTAATAAAAAATCTTCAGAACCAAATCCACTGAAAAAGAATTTACACTCACCTCTTCCCTCCAAACTATATACTCTTTTCAAAAACCTATATTCCTTTTTTGGTTTCGAAATTTTATTAATATAAAATCCTTGTTTATTTATAAAATTAATATTCAAATTTATTTTATAGAAAAATCAACCACTTGTTTTTGAAAAAAGAAATTTTCTAATTTAAATTCTTCCTTTTCCTTCTCTATGAGTGGGAAAAATCTAACAAAAAAATAGTTGCATTTCCCTCCCAACCATATACTCTTTTCAAAAACCTATATTCTTTCTTTGATTTCAAAGATTTATTAATGTAAAATCCTTCTCTATTTAGAAAATTAATATTCAAATTTATTTTATAAAAAAATCAATTGCTTATTTTTTTTAAAATAAAATTTCTAATTTAAATACTTCCATTTCCTTCTCTGTGAGTGGGAAAAATATATCCAAAAAACAAGATTTAATAACATCAATGCTGATAACTCTACAACTTACCTTTGAGATTGGGAATTTTGATCATAACTGTTATTACTCATTTAACCTATAAAATATAAGTAACCGATAAGGCTCCTAATTTTTATTTTTTTAGCTCCATGCATGCTATAAAGCAACAACTTTTTTATGTTTTTCGCTGGGTGTATGCTATACCGCAGCAATTTCTATTTTCCTATGTGTGCATGCCAAACAACAACATTCTATTTGTGTTTAGTGAATGAACAATATACTGGGTGAATCTTTTGTCGTTCTCTGTTGCTTGACATACTGCAACAATTTTTGTTTTTCTTTGTCGCATGCCATACTGCAACAATTTTTGTTTTACTCTGCAGTATGCCATACTGCAACAATTTTTGTTTTTCTCTACAGCATGCCATACCATAGCAATCTATTTGTTCTTTAGTTAATAAACCATCTGCAACCATTAACTATGCCAGGTAATGAACCATACATGCGGCCAAATCGTTAAGCACCTACACTATGAACCAGATCGAGTTTTATCGAACTATTCAGCATACAAATCGTATGGGCGAATTTTTGTATTTTTAACCATGATTTGGCCATATTTGGTAACTATGGTTTTTATGATCCGTTGTTGTCGTTGACTCACCAATTTATAAATGAGGCTGCCGGTTTGTTCTGTTGGTTATGGCTGTCGCTTGACCGTTAGGAAAATTGACTTTGAAAAATCCTCTTTGCTCTATTAACGCGTGTCTTGTGATGAGAGTGTTGGGTGCAAATATTGTTCACGATGACGAACTCATGCATAGTGTTCAATGCTCTTGGCAGAGCCAAAAACCTGCATGCATGGGAGGCTGCTGAATCAAGGCTACGACACCTCAATATTACAGGAAATCCATGGCTACTGTAGCTTTTAAATATAGTGGCATCTCTACAAGCTAACATTCCTTATTTGAGAGCACCAGACAATCGGTGTTTATGGCAGCTACAGCTACTTTCTAAAAACATGAGTTTTCCATGTTGTCTGCAGACCAAACAAGCTCGACCACTGAGAAACTTTCAATTCTCTTATTACTCACACAATGTGACTTTGAAAGTTGTAGTTGCAGATTTTCTCTGTCTCAAACTTTGCTCCGATACCAATTTGTTGGAAAGGTGGAGGAGACAAAGCATGAATTCATACATAAAACATGAGCTGTTGCTCTTCTATTGATCACACAAAAGATGATGCGTACAACGAACCTGATGAAGGGTATTTAAACCTTTTCGACTAGTGACTCACCTAAAATATCTTGACATCCAACCACACAACTTAACTCAGTTAACTCACACTCTAAATATGGACTACACTTAACTCTTTATCCATGAATCAACTTGACTCAACGTTCAACACTCAATCACTCAGTTAACTTACTCTCTATGTTTAGCCAACTCCTCATGCAGGAGTAATTACAATTTCTAACATGCATCCCAACCAAGATCTAGTACACAGGTCATGGCTTCTGAAAAATGATTATGGGGAGTATCTCTTTCTTTTATGTGTGAAATTGAGTAATTATCTCTCTAGATGTTGGCCCTATTAGTGTTGGATTCATGATTGTTGTTACACCAAACCCACAGGTCTTAGTAAACATACACATCGCTAGATTTAAGCACATGCCACGAAACACATGGGGAACGCTGACCTTCTACACCGCCATTAACAAGGAGCCAACAATATCCCCCCCCAACGCGAGCCCAGTGTGTTTTGAACTCGAGACCTCTTACTCTGATACCACTTGTTGGAGTCACAATTGTCGTTACACCAAAACCTGTAGGTGTTAGTAAACAAACACATTGCTAGATTTAAGCACATGCCACGAAACACACAGGGAACGTTGAAATTATATACTTCCATTAACAGGGAGACAACAATTAGTGATTCAATATTATATTTAATTTTAACTACATATATAATCAACCTTGGATAATTATCATAAAGAAGACAATTTTTTGTAACTCATTTAGTTTCTCATTAAGAAAAAAATACCATTTGGAAGATACTTATTTTTGTCCAGAAAAACACCTTTAATTCTTTGTAGTGTGTCCACAATGTCTATCATATTAGATCTTTTTCGATGAGATTCTCTTGTGAAAGACAAACCCAAACTTAGCAACTAATTAACACAATATACCTCCTTCTTTTCTTCACTGGTTGTCTTATTACTATTCCTCCTTAATAAAATCTTATCCACTACTTCTCCAACTTCATTTGGAACAACAATACTCACTAAATGTCAATATTTCCAATAAAAATATTCTATACCTATAAACATGTCCTTTCATTGTGAGATGTCCTATAAGCCCATATTATGCATTCAAATATCCTCAAAATAAGATTTTTTATTCACAATTTTTTATAAAAATAAGAAATCCTCATAATCATGTTTCTAATTTATTTTTTTGGGTAAAAATAGGAAATCTTGTCTGTAATATATCAAATAATGATACTTGGAAAAATGTAGTCTAAGGACCCTTTGAGTGCATTTTTGGAAGTCTATCTTGCACGAAAATTCAATGAACTAGATGTTTGAGGTTGTAACTATACTGAAACTCTGGAACTCGGTCAAAACTCGACAAAAAATCGGCCATCATATAATCATCTATGAGAGTTAATATAGACATTTTTTTCCTTCTCAATTACCATATATGGGTCTTATTCCCTTTTTTTTGCAAGATAATGTGTTACTCACTTAGATGTGTGTGTGTGTGTGTGTGTGTGTGTGTGTGTGTGTGTGACATTTTTACTAATGTTTCCATTTTTGGGAGGTGACATTTCTAAATATATCCATTTTGGAAACTCTAAAACATTTTGACGCTTCGTGCAACTTAGGTGGAAATAAAAGTTGGATCCTCAATTTTTGTAAAACATATAGTAACAATGCCAAATTCTACTAAATGTATTTCCATATCTTAATCAAGAAGCACATTAGTGGGTTACATATGATAATGAATCACTTAAATAACACAATGGCGATGAAGATATGACATGCCCTGGACAATGTCTATTTCTATATTCACCCACTCGATTAAAACCCACACATTTTTGCATATCCACTAGGATATAACCACTTTTAAAACTTCCATTTGACATTAATGGAAATATCAAAGCATTGAAATGGAGTTTGGAATAAGATGATATTAATATAATAAGATTTCAGTGCCTCACTTTTCCCAAAACAATGCACTCTCTATCAAAACTATGGTGAGATCCTTCATTCTCCAAATTGAGAAGCTTGAAAACAATGATTGTGTCATTATTAAGAATTCCTTTGTACACTTTCCCAAAATTGCCAACTCCTAACAAGCTGGCATCAGTAAATTCATTTTTTGCAGCCATGAGATCTCTATGCAATTTCTCAATCACCACCATTGAAATATCCTAAAGAATCTCTCACAATATTTATCTTTCCATTTTGTCTCCATAAGATTCCAAAATACAAATACCATACTATAATTTCAATGACTACTACAAGATGTATGAAAAATATTTTGAAATGAAAAAGTCGATTATGATTGCGAGTAGAGCACGGTGACAAACTTACCTAGCTTCCAGAAATATCAATATTTCACATAAAAACAATGGCATTGGAATTTTTAAAACACCTTCTTGAGATACTTTACCTAACAACTTGTTAAAAGAAAAATCTAAATGGTTAAGCATTTTGAGATTTTTCAATGATAAGGGTATTCCACTAGACAAGTTATTGAAGGATAAATCCATGTCTTGGAGATTTTGAAGCTCTCCCAATGCAATTGGTATTGAACCTTCGAGTTTTTTGTGAGAAATATATAAGTATACTAGTGCTTCAGAACTCCCAAGTGCACTTCAAATGTTCCCTATTAAATTATTTATTGAAATGTCTATAGCTTGAACTTTGATAATTTTTTTAGCTCCAAAGCTAGAGGGCCTTACAATAAGTTGTTTGAAGTTTAAATACAAAGATAAATTTGCAGGGCCTACAACATGTGGAGGTATATGCCCACTAAGCTTGTTATATGACAAATGTAGTTGTAGTAACTTAAGACATTTCCCTAGAATTTCAAGAATATTTCCTGATAATTGGTTATGATTGAGATACAAATATATTAGTTGTTGGATATGAGAAGGGATTTTTCCAGAGTGATTATTTCCCTTGAGATCTAGGATCCCTAAAAATATGTGCTTTCAAGCCTAGAAGCAAGGAGTACGGCTTCAAGCATCCTAGGGACAAGGAAATGCCCTATACTATAACTCTTTGATATATGTGTGAGGTCTAATAGTTTTACGTTATTGAACATCTTACATATAGAACAAAGGATGTTCAATGGTACCCTCAATTGTACTATCCATTTACTAGGGTATTCGAGAGTAATCTTCAAAAGCAATGTTCTTGATGACAATATAGTAGCTAAGTAGCCAACTAGCCAATCTACAATATATTTTAGGATACCTAAAAGAATTTTAATATACCTGACATTAAGTGGAAGTGAAACTTTGTATGCATGTGTCTTTTTATGTGGTACTACTCAAGGGATAATATGGGTCACAATTGTTTCCAACAAAGTGAAACATCTTGTATTTCCTTCATGTATACGTCTTCGATCATAATTTTCCCTGATAGATCACATATTAATATGTTATTTATGGAGATAAGAACATTTCTATATCTTAAAAAAGAATAAAATCCCTAAAAATGTGCTCTCCTACCACTTGTGACATGCCGATTAAAATTTTTCAAAGTAAAAATCACTAATATTAGTTAGGTCTAATGCATAAAATAACAAATTTATAATCACAATAGACAAATATGAACAAGATATTATACCTTTATATATATGGAAGCAATGCTCACTTCCCCCTTTTCCAGGAGACCTCCAATAGAGCATAACTCTAATTACATATGATTTATAAGGCATATTTTACATGTACATATAGAAGTTTCTATCCCTAGAAATATTATATAGAAATAATTTTCTATCATGTTGGACCTTATTGTAAATATTTCTATATTTATTACTTACATAGTACTACGTGGAACTTATTTACTAATGATGGATTTGATACATAACATTACATAGTAAGCTATCTATGTACTTGGGGGGTTAGGGGAGAAAGAACCCTACAAATGTCCCTATCTATAGCACTTTATAGATATATATGTTCATCCATCACATCAATTTTAAGAGGGAAACCAAAGTTTTAAGAATTGGAGGATTGAATCTAGCACGAACAAGTGGATCCCCAACTAGTGAAGGAAAACTCAGATATAAATCAAAATATGATGAAACAACAAGTAATTCAAGTTTATAGTGAAAGGAACTTTGTTGTGGGTATTGGGTATTTATGAGGCTTGACTAATAAAAGCTATTTTCCTTCAAGGAGAAAGAGAAGGGAAATAAATTTGCATCCAATTGCTATGGTCCCTCTAATATGTTATAGAGGATCTATTGGAAATAATACTGAGAGAGGGGTGAATCAGTATTATCTGATAAAAAATTTTATATCCCAAACAGATTTATATACGTTACTTCAATGAAGTGAACTAGCATGTATATGTGACTGTGCTTAAAGAAACCAGTGTATATGTTGAGAGCTTGTGATTTATGTGTTGAGCTTAAACCAGTATATCAAATATTTATTAGATAGTGTAGTAAAAGTAGAATAAAGCATCACACATAAGAAACACACATGAATGCCAAGATTTAAGGTGGAAATGCAATGTAGGTAAAAAAGACTCGTTGCTGTCACCTTTGTCTTCTTTCAATAATAAGAAAATATGTTTACAATCTTGTACTAGTGTTGACTCATACCAGTATGTATGCTTCTACCTACAGAAGGTTACAATCTTCACTCATTCTCCAACTTCTACTGGCAGGAAGCTACAATACCGTAGCTCTTGTATTAGCCAAGATGTTTACAAGTATGTAGGTGCCGACCTACAAAAAAGCTCCACTCATCCACCAGAGACCATGTTTCATGAATTTTCAGACTGGATACTCCTGGATCACAACACCACAAATTGAAGGCCACATTTTATCAAATTTTCACACTGGACCCATCAAAGCTTTTAAAATTAAACTGCATCAACCAATATTCAGTTGATATGAACAATCAGATCACTGACACCAGAACACTGTGATGAACCCAAAAACCTGCATCATCATCCTAAACCAATTGTAACCTAAAAAATAATGCATTAGAGTGTATATGCTACTTGGCTGCACCCAAACTGCGTGTATACGCTACTTCCGTTAATTAAACCTGTGTATACCTTAAAAACTACTGCAAACATAAACTTTTGAATCAATTTTGTCCACTATCAATATTCCGAATATCTACTGTCAACTATCAAAGTTTTCCACAGGCGTGGATAGAGATCAATTCTTCTTATACAATCAATTAATCAAATGCAAGCCTTCTTATGCATTTAGTTTTACATTTAGATCTAAGAAGACTTCATTGACAGACAACAGTAAAATAACAAAATTTTATCAGATAGATCAATCAAATCTAAAAAGAAGTTATTCTTTTGTATATGATAGTTGAAAGAATGGAACCCACGTGTATACGCTCTTTGGCTGAGACGAACCTGCATACAGATCTGCAAATATTTACTCAAAAATTTGTTGCTATTCTAGACTTCAGACGAACCCAGATCATGAATAGTACAGGTGAAAAACATGAGATCTAGTCTCACCCAATATTAGATCATTCAAGAATAAGTCATTTCAAGTCTCATGATTCCTTATCCAATATTGGACTCAAGGTGCACATGAATATTTCGGATCTAGTCCTGAACATAACCCTACAACATAAAATATACTTTAGATAGAAGTATTCCTTAGAATATTATTGCTTGCACACTTGGCCTAATGATCTTCTCCTCCTTATGTACTCTTATGCCTTTCTCAATACCTTCGACCAAGCCCACTTAGGACCAATACCTTGGACCAAATACCTTAGATCAAATACTTGGTTTTCCAACATGTATGCAATTTTCCTCCTGTGAAAGTGCATGTATACATTATACACTTCCTTTGTTCTGTTAACCCACATGTATATGCTTCTTGGACAAAGTGAACCAGCGTATACCTCTCTTTCTTGATTCTTTGGATTATGATCTGTAATCCTTTGCTGTTAACATGTTACACTGTGAACTACCATCTGAGAGAGTTGCCATCAAGGACAACACATGTATCATAACACCAACAATCTCCCCCTTTGGACTTCATGGCAACAACAACACCAAGACACTCTCACCCTTTGACATTAAGGGCAAAGGGCGGACCAAGATATTCTCTCCCTTTGACATACATTATGTTGTCCATGCTCCCTATGAGTACATGTTGAATTCTCTGATTCAACTCCCCTTTGTACATGCTAAGATGCACTGAAACCATTCATGCTCCCCCTGAGCACATGCAGAGCTTGCAAAAATATTCTCCAAAATAATAACATGACTTTATAAATCCACTATGTGCATATGACTTTCCTTTCACCAATGATTCATACATACATCCATCTCCCAACCAAGTGGGGATATACCAAATGTTTATACATTACAAAAATGATAAATATTACATCATCCATCCCATGCAACGTGGGGATACAAATTACATCATTTCTCGAAGAGGACTCATTCAAATGTATGAGAAGACATATCACACCCTAGACTTTTACATGTCTTAAGCAACAAATGGTATAAATATCTTAAGCCATAGCTAGACTTAGTAACCATAATGCCAACAATGTTGAAAGCACATGAAGGCTAATGCCCCCCCTGAGCATGTGTTACCTCTGCATTTTTAACAAGTCGATGATCAAGGCATATTTGTCAATCATATAAAAATTAATAAACAAAGCATATTGATAGACAATAATCATCAACATCAGACAAAGCATCCATATCAGAGTCTTCATCACTATTTTTCCTGTCTGAAGAACATATATGCTCCTTGACCCATAGAAACCCACATATTTACACGACTATACTTCATGAAACACACATATAATAATGTTTCTCTGAAAAAGTTGGATTTAACAGTAGGATGATGCAGCAACTACTCACAACTTTTGTTTGAGATATTCAAATGTTTCTCTAGGGAGTGGTTTAGTGAATATATCAACAACTTGTTCTTTGGAGGGAACATACTCCAATTTGACCTTTTGTTCAAGCACTTGTTCACATAGAAAATGGTACTTGATGGGTATGTGCTTGGTCTTGGAGTGCATGATTGGATTCTTTGAAATATTGATGGCACTTGTATTATCACATAGAATGGAGATAGGTGGAGTACATGTGATCTGAATGTCTTTCGAAGTTTGCATCATCCGAAGTAGTTGTGTGAAACAAGATGCAACAACCACATATTTTGCTTTAGTTATAGATAAATCAATTGAACTTTGTTTCTTATTGAACCAAGAAACTAACCTAGAACCCATATAGATTGCACCACCAGTAGTGATTTTTCTATCATCAACACTTTCTGCCCAATTTGCATCTGTATATGCATGAAGAGTAAGATCTATATCTCTAGGATACCATAAACAAAATTCCTGAGTTCCTTGAAGATATTTGAAAATTCTTTTGATTGCTTAAAGGTGTGATTCCCTTGGATTTGCTTGGAATCTTCCAACTATTCCCAGTCCATGCATGATGTCAAGTCAGGTACTTGTTAGATAAAGCAGACTGCTAATCATGGATCTGTGAGTTGGTTGATGTACTGCTGTTGATTCATCATTTGAGCTCAGACTACATCCCGTTACCAATAGGGTACATACAGGTTTAGAATCTTCCATTTCGTACCTTTTCAACATATGTTTGAGATATTTGGTTTCTGACAGAAAAATACCATCTTTAGTTTGTTGAACTTGTAGACCAAGAAAATAGGTAAGTTCACCAAACAAGGAAATTTCAAATTCTTATTGCATTACTGAAGAAAAATTCTAACTCATGGATTCTTCATTGCTACCAAAAATGATGTCATCAACATAAACAATAATAATTAGCAATCTACCAGTTTCAATCTTTGTATATAGATTGCTATCTGGAGAACCTTTTGTAAAACCTTGTTGATGTAGATATTTGTCAAGATGATAATACTAGGCCCTTGGAGCCTATTTCAGACCATAGAGAGCCTTTTTGAGTCTGCATACAAGTTTTACATCATTTCCAAGAATGAATCCCTCTAGTTTTTCAATATAAACTTCTTTTTATAAATCTCCATTAAGGAAGGATGATTTTACATCCATTTGGTATACTTTGAATTTCTTAAATCTAGAAAGAGAAAGAAACATCCTTATGGCTTCAATGCTGGCAATAGGTGCAAAGTTTTCTTCAAAATCTATACCTTCTTGTTGAGCATACCCTTTACAAACAAGTCTGGCCTTATTTCTAATGAGATCTCCATTTTCATTCAGCTTGTTTTTGAATATCCATTTAGTTACTATAATATTTTTATCATGAAGTCTAGGAACTAATTCCCAAGTATCATTCTTTTCAATTTGCTCAATTTATTCATCCATGGCCTTGACCCAACATTCATCTTTGCATGCTTCATTTACATTTTGAGGTTTGGTGGAGGATAGTAATGCTAGATAGCTTGAGGTCCTTGTGATATTTCTTCTTGTCTGTACACCTGCCTCTTTTTCCCTTAAAATTTGAGTTTTTGGATGATTTTTCTGAACATACTCGGACGAAGTATTTTCTTCTACCATTATCTCTTCTTCGGGTGCTTCATTGGTTTCTTCTTCAATATCATTTTGATTTGATGTGGGAAAATAATCCCCATCTTCTTTATTGTCATAATCTTTTGTTGATTTTACCTATTTTGGATTTTTGCATGCTTCATCAAATACAACATCAATGCTTTCAAAAAAATTCCAAAGTCTTTTATTATAACATTTATACCCTTTACTTCTGGAAGAATAACTTCATCTACTCTCGTTTCAAACTTACCAAGTTTTTCATCAGTCCTTTTGATATAACATTTGCTTCCAAAAACATAAAAGTATTTTACAGTAGGAGTCTTGCCATACCAAAGTTCCTGTGGAGTTTGGGTGATATTTACCCAAATATTTGGTTTGTTGAGAATATTTTTGATAACGAATGCAGCTTCACCCCAGAAAGTTGCAGGAATTCCAGATTCATCTAGCATAGCTCGAGCCATTTGTTGAACTGTTCTATTCATTCTTTCTACCACACCATTTTGCTTAGGAGTCCTTGCGATGGAGAATTTCCTTTTTATTCCATGTTTTTCACAAAAGTCAAAGAATTCATCCGATGTAAATTCCCCTCCTTGATCAGATCTGAGACATTTGATTTCTCGATCTGATTCATTTTCAACCAAAGCTTTTAAGGTTTGGAACTTTTCTAATGCTTCATCTTTATGCTTTAGAAGACCTATCCAACACATTCTGTAAAAATCATCGATGAAAAAAATAAAGTATTCTTCTCCACGAGGTGACATTTTCCTTGATGGTCCACATAAATTAGTATGGACAAGTTCAAAAGGCTTACTCGCTGACCCTTCTTTTTCCATGAAGTGGACTTTGGCTTTCTTATCAATTTGACATGGTTTTCATATTGTATTTTCTGGGATGCTGATATCCAGAAGATTATGAACAACATTGAGTTTGCATGCTTTTCTTATTTGAGAAAAGCTTAGATGTCCCAATCTTCTATGCCACAACCAGTTTTCATCACATTTTCTTACATAACACTATTTTTGTCCTCCCTTGAGTATGTATAAGTTATTTGGAGTTCTTGTACCTTTGATCATAGTATTTCCTGTATCAAGCTCATGAACAACACATCTGTTTGATTGAAACACCACTTCATTTCCTTGATCACACATTTGACTGACACTCAACAATTTATGGTTTAAACCATCTACATACATAAAGTTTCCAGCTTTAACCTTTTCTTTCAAGAAAAAAGAGCCTTTACCTTTTATGATAGTAGGGGTGGCATTTCTAAATGAGACATTCTTTTCCTTTTCTAAGGCATTATGAGTAAAGTTTTTCTTTGTCACCTGTCATGTGTTTTTATCATCACTGATTTTCTTGTCCTTGTGCATACAAGGCTATACCACATATTTCTATTTCAGATTCTTTCCTTCTCCATATCTTGGGATTTAATGGCATTTGCGCCTTTTGAGATGTTTGCCGACATTTTCTCCTGCATTCAGATTCTTCATGACCAAAGTTGTTACAGATTGAGCATTCTATTTCATTTTCAAGAGGAGAAAAGTTATTATAGGAACTTCTCTTGATCCCTGTTACATTCCTTTGATTTCATGCTTCTCTAGTCATTATGGTTTTGTAAGAAACATATTGAGCAACTTTGTGCCCAAAATTATGACATGAAAAATGTTGCCCATTCAAGAAGTTCCTGCAACTATCGAATCTATTAACCTCGTGATTGTAGTTTCTATTGATATTCATATTTGGAGCAAATTCAGTATGATTTTCCTGAAATTGGTTGTGGCTTCTATTCAACCTTGGAGTAAATTGAGTATGATTTACATGGTGACCTGCTTTATGCCTTTGTTGACGATTTTCATATTGTTCAATGGTCTTTGCTGCATCAAGATAGCTTTTGGTGGAGGTTGACGTCTTCTGTGATTGAGATGCTTCTTCAATATATCCAAGGCCTATCGTTATCAGAGAAGAATGTTGAACTTTGATAATTTCATTTAAAGTTTCTACTCCTTTAGAAAATCTAAGATTGAGAGATTTCGTTTTCTCAAGATCCTTTCTTAGACCCACAATTTCACATTCTAGTTTTTCATTGTGTTTTTCCTTTTCAACAAGTTGGTATGTCAAGGTATCTATAATCATATTATTTTCTTCCAAACAGATTTTGAGTTTAGATATTTCTTCATGAAGATCTTCCTCTTGTAAAGAATCCAAAAAATTATCGTCGTCCTAAGCCATGAGAAGTCTATAGTTATCACTATTAGATAAACCATCACTATCCTCTTCTAAACTATCCCAAAAATCATTGCTATCATAAGGCATGAGAAGTCTATAATCTTGTGTAGTTTCATCTTCATCACTATTAGATAGAGCATTGCTATCTTCATGAGTATAGTAACTTCTTTTATTCACAACTTGCTTTCTATTCCCTTTTGCATATTCCTTTCCTTTTTCATATTTATCTTTACTTCTAAACCTTTCAGAACCCCATTTAAGCTTCTTGACAAAGTTTACCTCATCTTCTTCTTCTAAAATATGTCCTGATTCATTGTGTTCTTCCTTTTCCTTTTGCTAAAGCTTTAAATGTGGCTTCTCTCATATCTGAAAGTCCTCCCTTTCTCATCTCGAAGGCACTTAAGATTTCGTGAAGTTGTGTCATAGTGATACTGTGCAGATCCTGTTTTTCTTCTATGGCAGACACTTTGGATTCAAATTTAGTAGGAAATGATCTCAAAAATTTCTCAACTAAGGTAACTTCCTTTATTTCTTCACCTAGATTCTTCATACAATTAACAACCTCATCTATACATAAGAAGTAACTAGCTATAATTTCATCACTATGCATCTTAAGAGTTTCATACTGAATTTTGAGAGTTTGAAGCTTATCATGTTTTACCTGAGAGTGTCCTTCATAGTTCAGAACGATTTTGTCCCATATTTATTTGGCTGATTTGAGCTGCATGACTTTGACAAACTCTGATTTTGACAGACTTCCTAATAAAGTATTGACAACTTTAGCATTGGTCTCATATTTCTTTTCACCTGCCACATCTGTAGGAATTACTGTTGGAAATGTATATCCTCCTTCCACAATTTCCCAGACATACGTTCCAAGCAATCGTAGATAGGTTGTGGTTCTTATTTTCCAATAAACAAAGTTGCTCCCATCGAAGATTAGCAGTCTGATGGATCCGTTTCATTCTTAATTATTCATGTTGATGGATCTCCCTTCAAGCAATCAAGCTTCTTTTGAAGGAGGTGCTCTGGTACCAATTTTTGGAAATAATACTAAGAGGGGGTGAATTAGTATTATCTAATCAAACATTATTTCCCAAACAGATTTATATACACTATTTCAATGAAGTGAACTAGCGTGTATATGCGACTGTGCTTAAATAAACCAACGTATATGCAGAGAACTTGTGATTTGTGTGTTGAGATTAATCTAGTATATCAGAGATTTATTAGACAATGCAGTAAAAGTAGAATACAACATCACATGTAAGCAACACACATGAACACCAAGATTTAAGGTGGAAACCCAATGTGGGTAAAAACCACCTACTACTGTCATCTCTATCTTCTTTTAATAATAAGAAAATCTATTTACAATCTTGTACTGGTGTAGACTCATACCAGTATGTAGGTTTCTACCTACAGAAGGTTACAACCTTCTCTCATTCTCCAGCTTCTACAGGAAGGGAGCTATAACCCCTTAGCTCTTGTAGTAGCTAATATGTTTACTAGTACGTAGGTGCCAGGTTACAGAAAAACACCACTCTTCTACCAGGGACCATGTTTCATGAATTTTCAGATTGGATACTCTTGGATCACAACACCAAAACTGAAGGCCACATTTCAACAAATTTTCACACTGGACCCACCAAAGCTTTCAAAATTAAACTGCATCAACCAATATTTAGTTGATTTGAACAATTAGATCACTGACACCAGAACACTATGCTGAACCCAAAACCCTACATCATCATTCTGAACCAGCTGTAACCTCAAAAATCATGCATTAGAGTTTATACGCTACTTGGTTTCACCCAAACTGCGTGTATACGCTACTTTCATTAATTGAACCTACGTATACCTTAAAAACTACTACAAACATAAACTTTTGAATCAAGTCTGTACCCACTATCAATATTCTGAGTATCTACTGCCAACTATCAGAGCTTTACACAGGCGGGGACAGAGATCACTTCTTCTTACTTATACAATTAATCAATCAAATGCCAACCTTCTTATGCATTTAGTTTTACAATCAGATCTAAGAAGACTTCATTGCTAGACAGTAGTAAAATAATAGAATTTTATCAAATAGATCAATTAGATCTAAAAGGAAGTTTTTCTTTTGTATACGCTACTTGAAGGATGGAACTTGCGTATATACACTCTTTGGCTGAGACGAATCTGCGTACAAATCTGCAAATATTGACTCAGAACTTTTATGCTATTCCAAATTTTAGAGAAACCCAAATCATGAATAAAATAGGTGCAAAACATTAGATCTAGTCTCACCCAATATCAAATCATTCAAGAATAAGTCATTTCAAGTCTCATGATTCTTGATCCAATATTGGACTCAACGTGCACATGAATATTTCAGATCTAGTCCCAAACATAACCCTACAACATAAAATATACTTCAGATAGAAGTATTCCTTAGAATCTTATTACTTGCACACTTGGCCTAATGATCTTCTCCTCCATATATACTCTTAGGCCTTTCTCAATAGCTTCGACCAAAACCACTTAGGACCAATACCTTGGACCAAATACTTAGCGTCAATACCTTGGACCAAATACCTTGTGTTAGCACCTAAATCTGCCTTAGGCTGAAGGAAGGAAAAATTCAGGGTAACCACAAACCATGCTCAGTCTGGTAGCTAGCCCTACTAGAACAGGAGAGGGCTCTCTCCATGTCACACTCAGTGAATAAATAAACGATATGGTCTGAGATGACTTACAATGAATATTGATTTTAGGCTTGGTAAATGAATATGGAAACCAGAAGCAATTTACAATAAATGACTGAGTTTCTGGGATGTATGGGACCAACGAACAATATGAGCAGAATTTAACACAAAGGCACAGATTATTTCGTGAGGCAAGACAGGTGGAAAGTCTAGCAATTAAATTTGAAGTAATGCAGAACGGAAAGATTGTTTAGGAGGGTGAAAAGGGCATAAACACATGAATCCTTTTCAACAGAAGAAGAACACATAACGTGAAACTTTCCCACAGGGAGAGCAATAAACATGAATTCTACCTTATCTTACTTAGAAAATTTCACTGGAAATGAATATGAATGAACTGGGAAACATAACAAAATATAGATGAAACATAAAGAGAACACATTTGCTACACTCACACCACATGAATCTCATGAACCAGATCCACTGCCTTTCATTAATTCTCTGTCAAAATATACAATGAAGAGCTGAGTTTCTCTCCCACAGTCTCCCAGAAATCACAACCAACCCTTTGCAAATGGTTTTGCATAAAATAAATAAACTATTCCATTGGGAAATAGAATGACCCAGAGTTGGGGAGTTTTTCAAATCATTACAAAATGGAAATGGAAAGCCAACCATTAGTGATAGGTGCAGCGTTACAAAAATGACAAATTTCTTGGGTGACTGCTCGCCTTCCTTTGCCACTTGGATAGAAGCCAACCTTTAGTGAAAATACTTTAAACTTTGCTTTCGGTGCCAAAAAAAGTGTAGTGTAAATGAGCAGGCCCACTTGGAGAAAGTCGCAAATCAAAATGTCGCGTAGTGGAAGTGATTTTGGCCTTTGGGTCCCTGTGCGCCGCACCCAAATCTATATGCGCCACGCCACTTTGGAGGCAATTTTGAGGTACCTGCTGGAGTCGAAATTGTGCCCAAGTGTGCTGGTTAGAAATCCCTGCCTGTCTACTTTCCAACCCAAGTAGAATTTCTGCATTTGGTGCTCATTTTCCCCTCCCAAACTTCATTCTTCCAAGACTGCTTCCTGTGTGTCAAAATAGGGGCAGAGAGGTCATTTGTTGAGTGTTTTTGACCTCCTGGGGACTCAAAACTTGCCCAAACTTCTTGTCCATGCACCAGCAGTCATGATTTTTCATGCTGAATCCAAAAAATGCAAACCATTTCTGATTTGGATATCCCAATCCTAAGCGTCACGCGAGTGGTGTGGCGCACAGGGAGAAAAACACTATTTTGTGACCAAAAATTTGTCATGTGACAAAAATTGCCCCAATTTTTTTGAAATTTGGGCTGGAGGTTCTCTATGAGGTGTTATGCTGGGCCACAGAGGCTTCAGCCAAGATTCAAAGCTGATCTTTCTCTTTTTGCCTCTTTTTTTCTTTGTCGCTCTCCCCAATTTCGCCTTCAAACTCCTTATCTGAGCCTTTAAACTCATGTTCCGTGCCCTGTAGTAATAAACCATCCACCTCAATATGGTTTTGTCCTTGTCGGCCTTCTCTAACAGCCTCTCAAGGTGGATGTTGATATGCTCGAACCAAGACTCCCGATCATTGTTAATCTCTTACTCTAATGGAGTGAGCTCAATCCTCCTATGTTGGGCACCTTGGCAATTCTTACGGATGTTTTGCAGCTCCATGATCTCATGGTGGTCCTCGAGCTATTTGTTCCTCTACTCCAAATACCTGATAATCCACTTAGCCCTCTCCAAATTGAGTGACAAGTCTTGGATCTTCGTTTGCTTCTCCTGGATGGTCCTCCTAAGTTTGGCACTCTCCACATCTGTATCATCATCATGAATGAGGATGAAGTCGACCTCTCATTCACCTCATGGCCCCTCGTCATGCATGGGCTTCTTTCCTTTTTCCTGTACCTGTTTTGCCGATGTCAGAAGAGAGGCCCCTTCCACCCCGGGTAGAGATAACACTCGCTTTGTTGTTGTAAAACAATGTCTACTGCCTCTCTGATAGGTGATGAATACTGGCATAGTAGTGGTCTCATGGCACTCATACTGATGAGAAGGACCACCTATCTCATGTTCGACCTCTGATAATACTTGTGAAGTGCTGAAGAGGTCCCGGGAGATGAAATCATCCCAAGTAATGCCCTGCAATCCCAGCTGATGAATCACCAAAATCTTAATAAGAGCAAAGTGATAAACACTGTTAAATTGTTGCTGAGGGGTTTTGTGCTGCATGAAGGTGTTCATCCTCTCTATGTTCCTACAAATGAAATATGGGATGTTCATCATCCATACCCTGGTAAAGTGCATGAGCAACCTGATGTGATAGGCATATAAACGAGAGGACCTCCCCTCACAGCTAAAATATTTCATGATCAATTTCATGAGTGGAGCATATTCATCTTTCAAATATCGGAATGGAAAGACTCTTTGGAGCTGCCTCAAGAAACTAGCCTTAATGTAAGGCTCATAATGCTGTCGATCAACCTTCTGTTTCTTGTGCCATTGTTCTCCAATGTTCGGTATGCCGGTTTCCAATGAGACAGTTTCAGGTGTCAATGTGAAGGTGACCCCGGCTAAGATAGAGTGATCTCCATGTAGGTGAAGCACAAAAAAACAGGCCAACTCACAATGAACTTGAACATTAGCCACCTTTTGACAAAACTCAAAACATGATAGATGTTGGAAACATGACATAGCAAGAGGGCAGGCCTGCAATTCTGTGAGGGAGGTTGGCTCATCCCTAACATGTTTGCCACTTTTGTGATGTCTCCGGGGAGCTTGTTCTTCCGAGGATGAATCACTTTGGGTTTCCATCTCATACTCCGATGAATGCTCAGATGCCATGACTGTTGTATGTGGATTGTGCTTGGACTGCCCTTTGATGATGGTAGTGAAACTATGTGTTGTTATGATCTCTGCCACCAAGGGGAGCAATACAAAAGGGAGTGTTAGGAAGGGGAATAATATGATGGGATTAGGGGTTATGGGGGGGAATTTTGTTTAGGGACATGTAGGAGGGTTTGGGGATTTTATAAGGTAGGGTTTTGGGGTTTACATTGACAAATGAGTGGAGGGGATAGGGAATAGGGGTTTAGTACTGTTTTAGGGTAGGGAATTTAGGGAAAAATGGGATAGGGGAGAAGGGAACAACGGAAAGAAGGGGAAAAATGGAAGGTGAAAGAGGAGCCTTGGCATCAACACAACAAGTTTGCAACCCTAGCAACAATGGTTTTGATGTTTTCAAGTGGTAGGGTTTAGGCGTTTTTATTACAACTATCAACGGCCATAAACCATCATCATAACCACAAAATTTGATGAGCAACCAAGATTTAGAACCTACCTAGAAATTGGAAGGGATTCAAAATGATTTGTAGCAAATTTGGCACAAATTCGGGCCTTTGTGGGTGTGCACCGCGCAGCAAACCCAATGCGTCGTGCTCGTGTAATTTCACCACTATGGGGTCGCACTCTATGCGCCGCGCTCTCTATGTGTTCTGCGCTCTCTATGTGCATCGTGCCCCTCTGTCTATGCGTCGCACCCTTGTAAATTCCTCCAACCTCACTCAAAACGCGTGCTAGTTTCTCACAAACACTTGGCAATGTTTCTCTCTATCCTTGGTGTTCACAATGAATTTGTTTCTTGTGGGAATCCTATATAAAGACATTGGAGTCATGGCTTTAATTTTTGTTTCTTCAAAACCCACTTTGATAATGTTTTATTTTGACACTTTTCTCTGATTTAATGCAACTCTGTATTTCAATTTTCCCTTTGAATTTTTTAGCTAAAATGATGAAATTTTTGGCACTTTTTGCAGGGGTCGCATGACATGGCATTTTGCCAAGGAAACCATGACTGCGCCTGAAGAGATCAACTGGATAATTTTTTGAAAATTATCACAAATGACAAGCTGTTTGACTTTTCTTCAAAACAGAGTTTTGAAGAACAATCGTAATCTGTCAACCTGAAGATGAAAATCTTTGAATCACAACTTTGTAAGGGCCTCCCTCTGGCCTTCATGGCTTTATTGGACATGGTTGAAGACCAAATTGACTAATCCCTAGACCTAATGACTGAAAACGACTCTTGTCCATTAAAGGATCAAACATTGGCTATCATGGACTTTAGTGAACATTGCTGAAAAGACCTAAGCCAGTAGGTGCCAGACATGAGGGGAAATGACTAACAAGACCTTTTTTTTCAAATTATGGCATGCCCCTAGCGGAATGTAGCTAAGTGAATGGAGCGAGACACCTAAGAATGAAATGCAGAAAGAGTTTTGATCTCTGACGGAGGACTGACAAGAGCAACTCTAACAGAAGGAAAAGGAAGAGCAAGAAAGAACAAGAGGACATTGGGATCAGTAGCTACAATGGATTTGTCTTGGAAGTACCGAGTTTCATTTATGTCTTCCTCACTAGTTTTGGCATGCATGGCACACGCATGTGGATTATTTCTCATGATCTGTAACTGGCATAGAGGATTGCCTAGATTGACAGTGGATTGCCAAACCTTCCCATTTCCTAGATATCCATGGATATTGTGGGCTTATTTCCTTGTTTTGTTTTGGTTTCTTCTCATGTTTCCTTTATCTTGGGTTGAGTTATTAGTTTTGAGAAGCCCTCATTGGACATATACACTGGAAGCCCTATAATAGCTTGGCTTGAGTTACTAGTCCTGGAAGCATTGGTTGGAGAAATGTTATGGAAGCCCTTGGTGGGTTGAGTTACTAGTCGTGGAAGCCCTAGTTAGAAAAACACTCTGGAAGCCTAGCAACAGTTGTGAGTTGATTTATTAGTCCTTGAATCCTTGGTTGGAACAAATTCTCTGGAGCCCTAGAAGGCTTGGCTAGAGACCAGACTGATGATGGTTTTGTGATGTTCAACTGTGAGCTGGAATCAGAACTTGATGAGTTGAGGTGTTTAGCCTCTGGAAGCCCTGGATTGATTGATTCATGTTTTTTATGAGATCCCACATTCATTCTTGGAATATGGAACGAGGGTGAATGGATGAAGAGAGATTTGTCTTAGGAATTCTACGGTTGGGTGGAACGTGGTAGTCCCATATCAGGTTGGCTTTTTCATAATTAATACGAGGTTATTTCTCCTTGATATCTCATGAGTAATATATTGGTTTATATTTTGGTCCTATGACTATTCTATTCTTGGTATTTTTGTTGTTATTATGTTGGTAATCAATATGTATTATGAAAGTGGCTATGTGTGGCTCCCATCATGTTTTTACTTTTTTTATGAATGAACAATGTATCTATGGCTTAATGGATGAAACTACAACAATAGTGACAAGGAAACAATTCCTCATAGAGAACCTCAGATAAGTATTATACCCCTATGCTTAGATATGTTATCTACACTTGTAGATTACATATTCATCATGTGTTTGACAAAATACTTGTCATGGATAGTAAGGGTCCAGTCAAGGTATTATTCAACTAATTTAATTAGTACTATCATTTCTCTATTATCATATTGCTCTAAAGATGTTATTCTATTCTGGGCAATGACATGGGCTCTTGGCCTGAAAAAGCAGCTCAAATCTCAGGGATGCTGATATAGAACTATCACAAAAGGTCCCTACAGTTTTAATTGTAGGTCTATGAGATTGTCCAGAGGCCAATTGGTTTAAATATTAGTGGGACCTAGGGGCTAGTTTGAAGAAAGGTTGGATTTGCTCCTGAGGGTCCTATTGCTGATTTTGAATGCATGTATGGTGTCTTTTCATCAGTCCCACTTCCATAATGTGACTTAGGAGGTCGAATCATACCATAGTGGCCTCTCGTCTCATGTTTACCCCAGTTGTCTAATTACTTGTGTAGATGAGGGAGGAGGGTGTAATAGCCCTACTTAAAAATCCATGTAAAATATATATAAGACCATGGTCATGGGACACGTATTCCACGATGAATAGTGGGTAAAACATCCTAACAGGTGTTAATTCTATTTATTATGGCTAAGTAAATTAGCAAAGGAAATGACAAGGGATTTGGAAAGGCATGAGGCATTTATTGGCATTTTACTTATGAAAATAATGGAAGTTAGGAGTAAAGGAAGGTGAAAGATCACAGGTTGCATGTGAGGAGGAAAATAAAGGAAAGTAATGGAAAATGAAGAAAATAGAGGCCTCATTTATGAAAAGGCTTCTAAGGATCAACTGGTAGGCTTGGTCAGTGTAAGTTTGGTCAGTTTAGTTTTGGAGCTCTCTCTCTCTCATGCTCTTGGATACTTAGAGTTTTGTTGGAGAACTCTTGCAGGCTGTGTCATACCTATATTTTTGGAGGAAGAAGGCAAAGTAAGGGTACGAAAGTGCAATAAGACATCAGGATCAACAAATACAACAAGATTTTCTTGTAGGTAGCAAGTTGCATGTATGTTTTCCTCATTAGTTTTGGCATGCATGGCACCTACATGTGGTTCATTGGTGATCACATGTCACTAGCATGGAGAATTTCCTAGATTGAAAATGAATTTCCTAGCCTTTCCATTTCCTTGATAGCCATGGATATTGTGGGTTTATTTCCTTTTACTATTTTGGTTGGTTCTCATGTTTCCTTAGCTTGCGTCGAGTTACTAGTTCCATGAAGACATGGTTCGACAAACTCTTTAGAAGCCATGTAACATCTTGGGTTGAGTTACGATTCCTAGAAGCCTTGGTTAGACAAATGCTTTGGAAGCCCTTGGTGGGTTGAGTTTCTAGACTAAGAAGCCCTGGTTGGACAAATGCTCTGAAAGCTCGATGATAAGTTTGGGTTGAGTTACTAGTCCTGGAAGTCTTGGTTGGAACAAACACTCTAGAGCGCTAGAAGGCTTGAGTAGAGACCAATCTGGTGATGGTTTTGTGATGTTCAGTTGTGATGTGGAATCAATGTTTGATAGGTTGAGGTGGCTTGGCCTCTGGAAGCCCTGGATGATTTTAATTCATGTGTTGTATGAGATCCCACATTCATGCTTGGAATATGGCACGGGGGTGAATGGATGAAGATAGATTTGGCTTAGCCATTCTACAATTAGGTGGAACATGGAAGTCCTATCCAGAGTTTGGATTTTTGATCATCTATATACTGTTATTTCTCCTTGTTATGTCATAAGCATTACATTGGTTTATATGTGGATCATATGGTTGTTGTTTCGTTGGTATTTTTGTTGTTATTATGTTGGTTATGAATATGTATTATGATAGTGGATATGTATGGCTCCCATCATGTTTTTACTTGTATATGAATGAAAAATATATCTATGTCCTAATGGATGAAACTGTAGCTAAGGTGATAAGGAAACAACATCTCATAGTGAACGTTAGATAAGCATGAGACCCCTATGTTCACATCTACTATTTACACTTGTATATTACATATTCGTAATATGTTTGACAAAATGTCTGTCATGGCTAGTAGGGGTCTAGTCCAGGTCTTATTCAAGTAATTTATTTTGTACTATCATTTACCTCTTACCTTATTTTTATGAAGATATCATTCTATTATGGGAAGCGACCTGGATTGGGGCATGAAAAATTCGCTAAAATATTATGGAAGTTGGCACAACATTATGAAACAACGTCCTCGGATGCTGGATTTTAGGCCCGTGAGATTGTCCATATGTCCCTAGACACTATCATGCCCATAGCATGAGAGTGTCTACAGGTAAAGTTCTCCAAAATAACAGTGGAACCTAGGGTTTGGTTGGCAGAAAGGTTGGATTGGTAATTGAGGGTCCTAATGCTAATGTTGAATGTTTGTATTCTGTGTTTCTATCAGTTCCACTTCCTTAATGTGACTGAGGAGGTCAAATCATATCATAGTGGCCTCTCATCACATGTTTACACTGACTAGTCAATTGCTTGGCTAGATGAGGGAGAAGGGTATTACAAAGTGGTAGCAGAGTATGGTTCACCCCTTAGACTCGATGGGATCTGTGTTGGTCATGCATTCATGTCGGTTGCTTATGTGGTTCTTATGCTTTTAGTTCATGTGCTTGTTGCAAGTGGATGTTATTGATCATGGTTGTAGAGATGTCGCCATGCGAAGGTTGATGATATTGTTGTGGGATGTGTCATCATGAGTGTATGGTTGTATATGAATTTGTTATGCGTGTCAATTTCTATACATTTTTATGCATTACTTTTCGTAGTGAAGTCTATTGTGCATATGGTCATTGTATGCAATTAGGTCATCATGATGATATTATTATGTTATGATGTTAATGTGTTGGATGAGATAGAGTAGGAGATGCATATGATCAAAGTGAGGTTGCAACAATGCACTTCAGGGTAAGAGTAGATCATCATATAGGTATTGCATGTTTGGCATGAAGGTATGTGTTATGTGGAATTACATCTACGTATAAAAACAACCTCCCTAAGTGGGTAGCTACACTTAGAACAATAGATTTAAATAGTTTATCCTTTCCCTATAGAATATAAATAAGACAAGGAATCTACTTGTTATCTTTTGCCTCACTTTGTCTCCTTTGAATAACTCTCATTGCTCCTTGAACTGAATCTGCTCAATAAGTACCTACAATCATAAAGAGAGGATAAAAACTAATCAAAGCAGGATATCTATCTACTATAAGCAAATGGAATCGAAAGCATTTACACATATAATCATCATACATAAAGACAGGAATATGGGAAAATGTGTAAACAACTTTATTAAGTAGAAGGAAGAGTTACAACCAAAGAAATCTGATCCCATGTTACTCATCCAGCTTCAGCTCCATCCATCGTCACACCAAAATCACAACACTTCAGCATCATAAAAATACTTGGTTATAATCTCAAACCTCAAACCAACAGTATCTCCTTACAATTATTCAAAGTCCAGCCCCATAATAACTATGATGAGTGCTAAATTTATAGGGAAATGAAGGTGATTTTTTCATAAATTGGGCATTGACTGGCTTTTCAATTTGGTAGTTAGTTTCCAAGGAGGAATGGATGAGAGGTTAGGAGGTTATTTGATTCATTCCCTATCCAATTTCGAGCTCATAGGAGAGCATAAGAGGTGGGAATATTATAGAATGGTATAGAATGTAGTAATATTCCCAGAACCCTATGAAGATTTCACTCAATCTCACCCAGCGCAGGTCAAATTGGGCCTAGGTGCTCTGGACACTAGGGTTGAATGGACCTCAGTGCTCTGCAGCATAGTTACCCCTCACCAAGGTTGCACTGGTTCCTCAAGGAGTCATTTCAAGAAGTCTTCAGGCCTAGAAACTCTCAGGAATGAAGGCATTCTATGTGATGACTTGTCTAGGACATTGTTATAGACATTTTTGGGCACTTCAACCCAAATCATAAATTTCCATAAACTAAGGGCTCCTAAGTCCCTAAAATTTTTTCTTCACTGCTTAAAAGAACAAGGTTAGTTGATTACATCATCTCCCAGAAGTTCTCAACTAAAAACTGCTCATAAATGGTCAAAACTGGACCATACTGAAAACCCAGTGCAGAGGGTGTGATTTATATCACCTTCCTAGTGTATAGGGTGCGATGCATACTAAATGGCTCCTCTGTATGGTGCGATGGTCGGGAATGGACAAATGGCAGGGACAAAACACGAGGCAGAAGATCATGGAATCTTCTAGAAGCTTCCCCTCTGACACTTGCCTCTCTATTTTCGACCAGGGATGAGTAAGATATCATCATTCTCCAAGTGGAAGCAGGAACTATCAGAGAGAGGACA